>PVKE010007246.1:0-51055 GCA_004027555.1 Craseonycteris thonglongyai | reverse complement strand
GTGTCCTAGGCACCTCCTTTGCCGCACTCTAGACCCTACTAGGGCCTGGGGAACAGTGACAAAAAATGTAGAGGGAAAGAGTATGAATGGAGAAAGATACAGAGGAAACTGAATACCAATAAATAGAAAAATGGGGGGAGGCACAAAAAGAGCTATGTATTATAGATGACGATTATAAAGGACTATATATGACTATTATAAAGGACAATGAATGAAAAATTGGTAGAGAGTAGACCAAGTAAAGGGAGCAAGCAGACAAATCAAGACATTGTCCCATTTAAGGAGACAGTCACAGGAAAGAAGGCACAAGAGGCTGTTCATAATACATCAAGAAGGGTGAGGTGTCCACAATAATCAAAATGGCCCTGGGACCCTGTCAAATAAAAATACCGTAGGCCTCTTTCCAGGCATCGCATTCTTTCCATAGCTTCAGTCACCATCTATGATCTAGTGATAGATAAGCACACATCTCTAGCCCAGACCTATATCATCCAAGCTCTTTCCTCTTAGTGTCTGAAGATATTTACTGGAAGATCTGATAGACATCTCCACTTGGAGGCTGTATCAGTTATCTACTGCTGAGTAACAAATAGTCCCAAAACTTAGTAGATGCAAACAACCATGATTTTATTAGCTACTTTGTCAATTCCAACTTTAATATATCTCTAACATGTTCATTTTTCTCCATTCTCAGCACACTCATTGTAAATCCAGATTCCTATCACTTCTCACTTTAATAAAGGAAGGGTCTTCTATTAAACATCCTTCCTCCTAGCTTGCTTTCGTCAGATCCATTCTCTGTACTTCAGTTCAATAAATCTTTCAAAACATCAAAGCAGGTCATATGGCTTTCCTGCTTAAAACCCAATACCTATGTATGTTTTACTCAAATATATGTTTTTAAAGATTCATTTCTTTGTCCAAGAGAAAGGAAGAGAGAGAGAGAGAGAAAGGGGAGGGCCCAGAACAGTCTCCATAGTTGTACATTATCAGTTGTGATACAGATTCACTCCACACAGGTGGATATGGGGCCATGCAGGGTGGGAACCAAACTGGGGGCCTCCTGCATGGGAGGGGAGAACCTCCACTGCCATCCCAATGGTCACCAGTCTCACCACAGTTCAGCATAAGGGTTTGCACGGGACGGGGCCGGGACTCAAACCCCAGACCTTGTGGTTGCAAGGCAAGCACCCAACCAACTGAGCTACCCCAGTACCACTTCAATTGTAATTTTTATTTTTGAAAAAGCAAAAGAAAAATTAGTCATCAAAGAATGAGAAAAGTAGGTAAAAAGAAAGTAAAAACTAAAAAAAGAAACCACAAAGTTAAGAGAGACACAAAGAATGGAACAGATTTGAGCAGCAGGAATGGAGGGGATGGGGGTTAGCTTTCTCCCAGCAATGAAATGAGGAGACAGGCTTGTTAATGTAGTAAGGGATGCAGAATCCTATTTGGAAAGACATAAATTGTTTTATTTATTACAATTTGTCCAGGAGCGAAGCTACCCAACCACGAAATCAAAATTAATTCCTGTTCTGTACTTCTTGTGGATATAAAGAAGGAAAAGCCATTTTGTGATTCAGAAGTTAAAGGGAAAGCCCAAGCAAGCACTAAAGCCCAAGCAAGCAAGCACCAGGCATCTGACATAATAGGTAAGACTGATGGAAAGAACCTGTAATATGAATCTCAGGTACTGGGCACGGATCTGGGACATGTCCTCACGATCCAGGAGGGAAAGCGAACCTTTGCTTATGCAGTGAGTTTAGCAGCAGAGGGGTCCCAGGAACTGGAAAAAATACCAAGCGGAAATGACAGGTATAAGTAGTGATGTCTGCGAGGCTGTTTCTAAAGCAAGAAAAGAGAGTATGGGGTGGGAATTAAAGAGAAGGGGGGTGGAAATTGGAGAGCCAAGATACTCAAGAGAAGGGGTTAAAAAAAAAAAAGGAACACATGAAGAAAAAGCAAGGTATAAAGAGATACCATCACCAGGAAGACGGGCATAGTTAGAGAAAACAAGCCAAGCCAAGATGAAAGTGAAGTAAAATGAGAAGGAGAGAAAGAGGCAGAAAGAGGGTGGGAGTAGGAACAGGTGCAGGTAGGATGGGTAAAGCTGCCGTATGTGCATAAATTTCATCTCCTCTTGTGTAGGACCTGGAGCAGCCTGCAGGTCACACACGCTTAGGCACAACCAGGGTGACCTGAATTAGCTTCTAGGTCATCCTAGTGCTGTCGTTATGGGGTTTCCTGTCTGTGGGCTCCTTGGCACCACCCTGAGACCCTAAGGCATTTGCTCCTCTGCGCAGTGATTAGCAGTGAGGACTCCACAGAATCCAGTGATGGAGATGAGCCCCCAGAAGCCTCCACCTGGGAACTAAGGATGCCTGGTAAGCAGGTGGGAGAGAAAGGCTCAGGCTGCAGGATCCTGAATTAAGAGCTGATTCCTGAGACATCTGATTCTGAGCCCTTTCTGTACAGTGGATCCAATTTATCCTGGAATCTCATTCTCTGCATTCACTTTACTGGGTACTTTTGGAAATAGAGGAAAATAAGAAATTATTAAATAGAGTGAGGCCTATTAATTAGTGGGTCCTATTAGTCAATATATGTACCCTATAGGGATTGTGTAGTAAGTATAAGCTAGCAAAGTGATGAGTACATTTTAAAACTAACTAGTTTGTATGTCTATAAAAAAGTGTTGGGTTTCTACAGTGATTTCCATAGAGAAAGGAAAGCTAAATATTCCTTTATTGAAGGTCATATTGTCATCTGATCACAAACTCTGAATCATGTCTGAAGACCACTGATCCAGCTATTTATTTTTCTGTTAGCAGAAATGGATAAAGTGTTTTGAAACCCAAAGTGTTTTTAACAGAGTCCTTTAGCAAATCATGATATATTAATATATACTGGTTTTTCAAAGGACCGTTGCAAATAGTACGGTATTTTATTTTTTCCTTTACAACAGCTCTGAGTGGGTAAGCAAGGTGGATATTACTACCTTTGTATTTTGATGAGAAAATACAATTACCAATAAATTTAACAATAAACAAAAAAACAGCCACATAAATGCTTCAAGTTCTTCTACAACATCTCATGGAGAGAAAGGGAAAAAAAGACTAGCATCTGGAACTCTGTTATTTCCTTTGTAAAATTAGAACTCGAAAAGGTCATCAAAATATTGATCCTTCAATCCTATGTGCTGCATGGGTGGCCATAAGATCTGTAGTTCTCTTGTGCCCAAATTGGTGATTTGTTTTCCCTTCCCACTTTCTCAGAGGACATTAGAAATGTGATTACATATTTAGGGAAATGCACTAGGAAAAGACTGAAGAACTGATATAAATTTTACCTGGACTTCATGTTACAAAAGACCAATATTGTAAATAATACATTCATTCTAAATGCTCCATCAGATCTATCAATGTAAAATGTAAATTTGCTTCAGCTTTTGGAGCGTGCACGTTCTAACTTGTGTCTTAGAACAGACAACCGGCTTTAAAAGGTTGTCCCAAAATAGGTCTGTGGCTCACACACAAGAGAAGATTATTTCTCAGCTTGGCACCCAGCTCAAGGCGGCCCCAGGGGATAGAGGAGGTCACTATCCTCAACACAAGATTTCCAAGGTCTTCCAGATGAAGGACGTGTGGGATGACAGTGGATGGGGTGAGATGTACAAGAAGTGTAGGAAGGTCATGTGCAAATCCAGCAGAGGTGCCCCCTGCCAGTGCATTGTCTCTGCTCTGGGGACAGAAAATGGAGCATCACTAACCTACACGGTGGTGACTTAGAAGGGCAGACCAGGGGGGCCATGATTTGCATGGGTTTTCAAGATTCTCCCAAGTTTTATTAGGGAATTTCCTGCTGGATCGGTTCCTTGGTCACACATTGAGACATCTAAAGCTTCCTCTTCCTTGTGCAGAGACTGATGACATTGACTCGTTAGAATCAAGCGAAAAAGAGATCCAAGAATATACCTCCTCAGGACCCCGGATTGTACCAAGTAAGACTATTAAGATTGCATTTCTGGACAAAAAATATCTGGAGTCTAAATGCAGAGCTCTGTTTTCCTGATGAATGTTATTCTGACATTTTTCATATGAAAGTTTCCATTATTTCTATTATTTCTAAGATATCATTGTCTGCATTTAACTTCTCTACCCCTATTGGGAAAAGGAAGGAGGCAAGAAGCATTATAAACTATTTCACTGGATGAGCCCAGTTGATTGACATATTGAAAATGTAGCAAAAATATTCTAGTAAATTGTCACTTTTTATCAGGTACTATT
Source organism: Craseonycteris thonglongyai (assembly GCA_004027555.1). Lineage (NCBI taxonomy): Eukaryota > Metazoa > Chordata > Mammalia > Chiroptera > Craseonycteridae > Craseonycteris > Craseonycteris thonglongyai. The sequence continues at coordinate 46,769 of PVKE010007246.1, read as the reverse complement.
ATATCATCTCTATTAATGCTAAAGAGCTGAAAAAATATACTTATTTTCTAGCAACATACTTTATATTTTATAGAGCATAGTAAGCACAGTACTCCTCCGTTTGTTGATAATATTGTTATTAGTCCTCAACTTAGGAAGTCTTCAAAGAATAATTTGTGCTGCTATTTAGTTATTGATAGAGAAATCGCTTCAACCAACTATTCTCAAATTCAAATAATCATTAAACCACTGGCTTACATTGTGATTTTTCATAGGGCTTTTGTAAATAAAGGTTCATTTTGCTTTCACAGAACCCTGAACAGGGAGATAGAATAAATAGGTCATCCCAGCTTTATAGATTAAAACAAAAACAAAAACAATTAGACATAGTAAAGTTCAGGGGTCTTTTATAAGTTCACATGGAGAGTAACAGGGAGAGCTGGCAGGAGCCCAGCATTATGCTCCTGGGCCCCAAAACTGCACTTGTTTGAAGGAAAGAGGAAAATGATCATCTCAGCATCCATATTATCGCAAGTCCTAATCTGCCATGTGAGTTGTCATAGAATTTGCAAGTTTTTTGTTTACAAATAGCTGTTTCTTCCCTCTTACTTTACAGAACCTGTGGATTTCAGAAAATCACCTCCATGCAGGAAACGACTTTGGAAAAGTGCTAACAGTAAATAAAAACTCTTCATAGTTATAAATGAACAGTTTTCTACAAAATACTTTTGTCTACAAAATACTTTTTCTAACTCTTTTTTTTTTATGTCTTTCAAAGTAAAATATAAATTTGCTTTCATTTTAACCAGTTTGTATTTTTAATTTTGTATTAGATAGTTAGGCTAATGGCTGTGACATATAAACAGAAAGCAGTCTCAGACTCAAATACAATAGAGTTTAATTTTTTCTTCAACATTCCTAGGAGTATTAGATGACAGAAGGGTGCAGCTCTATTTCACAAAGTCATTCTGGGAAGCAGCCAAGTGGGAGATCTGCAGTCTTAACACCAGACTTCTAAGACTGCCCTGGGAGACAAGCAGTGCTAAAAATAAGTAGATATACAGATACCAAAACAACAACAAATTCATAAAGTGACAAGTAAAAGGAAAAAGAGAAGGCAGTGCAAAAAAAAAAAAAAAAAAGGAGACTCCAAACAAAGATCCCACCAAGGGTAAAATGTCTGAGCCTCAGGCTCAGGGGACAGTGAGGAATAAGTTATTGACCCTCAGGTCACATGACTACAAAAGGCAGTCACTGAAGTTCTGAGGGAGGGACAGTCTTGGCTTGGGTTTCACAGCCTCCCAAGTTTTTCCTCTGTTGGTCCCTTTTGTCATACACTGAGACCTTCAAGAGACATTTACTTCTTCTGCAGTGAGAGGTTATGAAGACTTTGCAGAGTCCAGTACAGACGAGGAGCCTTTGCCAGTCTGCAGCTTTGTCCGGAGAAGTGGCCCCGCTAAGAAGGGTAAGGGCTGCCTTGCTGGGCACCAGCACATCAGGAGTCTGAGTTCAGAGCTCCTGTCTCTCTGAGCACACCACAACCCCAGGCCGTTGTCTGCATTCATCTCATGTGGCCGTTCTGAAAACTGCAAAGAAAGAAATCCCTCTGAATTCAGGCTTTGCAAGATGGCTCTAGGTGAACGGCAGTGCCATCTTACTACCTGTTCTCAGACATATTATCCCCGAAGTACTGGATTATATAGTGATGTCCGCCCCTACTCACCCCCTATTTTGTTGAGAGCAGGGAGAATGGGATAGTTTGCCATTGCAAAGATTCTGGTCATACTCTCTAATTATTGACAGAAGGAAAAACTTCTGGTTATTACTATCAAATCCCATTTATGGCTTTTGACAGACCCCCAATATGGCATTGACCTATATAGTGATATTTGGAAATAGCTTCACAAAAAAAAATTTTTTTTTACATTTACAATAACCTAAAAAGTAGGCTGGATAACTTGTTTCCTCCATTTCACAGATAAAGAAACTCCCATGATAAACACATGAGAGCTATCCTGAAAGAAATCCAGCCATAAATGCCTCTATACTTCATATTACACGGCTGGGTACTTTCTGGACAGCCCTTGTATAAGGAATTAACAGCCCGGACTCCTAGCAAACATCCCTTAAATAACTCTTTATTCAAACCTTCTGAAGCCTGATGTAAAATAATAATGTTTTATTGTTTTAGAAAAACACTGTGGTTTATATCCTATATGTTACAAAACAGCCCAACAGGGTCTGGGGCAAAATTCTGTTCTCGAATACACTATATTAATGTTCCTTTCACAAACTGTAGAAATTCACAAGTGTGACAAAGATTTTTATAAGGACTCATGAAAGCTCAAGTTCGAATTCACTGCCAAACTAGTCAGCAGCAAACCTATGAGAACATGTTGGTTTTCAAACCTTCTTTGATTTTGCATATGGGTAAAGGATTGTGGGTCTTTGCTCCACTTGGCAGTGGTCTCTTTTGCTTGGAGAGAAGAGACAGAAATGATCAGCATCACGTCTTTATGCTCCAAATCCTTCTACAATGTGAGGAGTCATAAGATTTCACTCTTCTCATTACAGATTACTAGTTGTGTTTCCCTTTATTTCCTAGGTCCTGCAACTATTGGAAACAAATATACTTGGAGGATGAACCATGAGAAAAGACGTAAGAGCAATTAATACTCTTAATACAATTAATATTCCACCAACCCTTGATGGAATAAATGGGTTTTTTTGCTACAAAAGCTTCATTCAAATCTTTTGTTATGAAAGTTCAATGGCACACGTGCAATGCAAGTTTAGTCTCTCACATCAGAGGATAAAGTAGTTGCTGGGGTAGAGAGGTGCTCTGCTGCTCGCAATCATTGAGGGCCCAGCTGAGGAGCTGATGGAGGCTCTGGCATCTTCAAAAGGTTGCTTCCACGGTTCCCCCGATAAGAAACAGAGCTGGGAGCAGAGGAAGTACGTGCAGACCAGAGGAAAGGGGTAGAAGTGTAAGAAATGGTGACAAAAGGGAGTGTCTTCCATGGTAAAGTTGTCCCCAGTCCTGGGGATGGTTCCTGGAGCAACCTTGACCAACAGGTCAGATGGAGCCACAGGGTGGCCTGGTGGTACAAATATCCCAATCCTACACAAGCTTCCCCTTTCCTTTCAAAGAATTCCATACCAGATTGGTTCTGAGGACACAGGCTGAAAGTGTTATGGAATTTCATTTCTTTCTGCAGGAATCATCAGTGATGACTATTCAGAACTGAGTAATGGAGAAGAGCCTCAGGCAACTTCTAGCTCAGCCCTAAGAAATGGGTCAGGTAAAGAAGATTAGGATGCCAAGCCTTGGCCCACGAATGTCAGGAATTCAAAGCTCTTGCTTCCAGATGCATTTTATTCTGAGCACCTTGACTACCTTGTATCCACTTAATCCTAGGGACTCCTTTCCACGTTTTACAACATGAAAGGAGGCAGGAACTTATTATAAACTCATGTTTGACAGGCCAAGTCTTATTGACTAAATGTATGTAATTATATATCTCTGTTGTACAATAAGTAATTACCAAAATGATGACGTCTTTTTTAATACTGTCATGCTTACTTATACTAAGGTCTTAGATTTCTATAGTGATATATTGATTGACATTAATACTATTTGTAATTGTAAAAGCTTCCAAATATACGTGGTCTTGCTATGTAATTATAGACAGAAATAAAAGCTTCAGCTCAACCAGTCTGAAATTTTAGTATAGTTTTTGACAGATGTCCATCACATTATAATTGGATTGGATTGTGTTATTTTAAAGTACTCTGCCAAATAAGAACTTACTTCATCATCACAAAGTCCTTAAGACTTAGGCAGGCTAACTCTTGCTATCCCCATTTTGGGATGAGGAGATTGATGTACAAATGAATAAAGGTCAAGAAAGGTGATTTTTGTATGTAACAAATGGGAAGGTAAGAGCTATGTCACATGATCAATTTCCAAACAGGAGTTGAAAGGGACTTGAGCATATTCACAGGGGAATGAATCAGTGTCTGATGCAAGAAAACTTTCTTTTCTAAAGATGTTTTTATTGTTTTTGACGGAGAGAGAGAGAAAAAGAAGGGGGAGGGCCCAGAGCAGTCTCCAGAGTTGTACACTATTTAGTTTTTCGATGTAGTTTCACGCCACAGGGGGGCAAGGGTCTGCAAAAGGCAGGAACTGGGCTGGGGGCCTCTGGCATGGGAGGCACGCCCAGGGTGTGAGCCAAATCGGGGCCTCCCACATAGGAAGCTCACCCCAGTGAGAACCAAACTGGGGGCCACGCCCCAGTTCAGCATATGGGTCCCCACAGACCGGGGCGGGATTCAATCCTTGGACCCCAGGGCTACAAGACAAGCGCTCAACCCGCTGAGCCATCCTGGCATCCCCAAGAAAACTTATTTAATAACAACACACACAGTAGACTCTCCATTAACCGGCACCCATGCTGGATAAACATAATATTTCTTCTACTTTTTTTTGCTGGTTGCTTGAGAATGTCAGTTACTTAAGTTCTAGTTAATGGAAAGTCTACTATATGTATGTATGTATGTATACATAGATATATTGTGTATACACATATGTGTGTATGTATGTATATGTATGTGTATGTATATGTGTGTGTGTGTGTATATATATGTATATACCACACATACCATTTGAAATGGGATGGAAAACAATGGTACTGTCCCAGTTCAAATGATACATATGGTCAGCCTACTGACACCCTGAATTTAGCTCAGTGAGACTAGACTGATTACATGTACCATTTGAAATGGAGCAGTACCATTGTTTTCTATCATGATTAAAATGGTATGTCTGGTCAGCCTATATAGATATATAGATGATATATGAATATAGACATGATAGAGGTAGGTGGTAGAGATAGATAGAGGTAGATACCAATATTGGTTTGGATAACACATACACATGCATGCATACATACATATATGGAGAGGGAAAAATAAAAATCATAAAGAAACAAAGAGGTAGAAATAGAGCTAGCTATATGGTATAAAAACACCTAGAATAATAAAGCTAAAAGGGATGAACAGAGAAATAAAAATGAACAGATATTAATGGTATCATTGATGAAAACAAGAAAAGGCCACAGAAGAGAAAAGAGAATTCAGGGAGAGATGCTCATAGAATTAAGGCAATGGAGATAAAAATGTGTAAAGTATCACAATAAGCAGAAAATTGAAAATAGCAAGAGAATAAAGTATGGCTGGATAGAAAAAGAGACAGAGCAACACCTCTTGGATATGAGATATAGTCATTGGAGTAGATGCATTTTCCTCAGCTCACCTGACCACAATGAAGTGTGTTCCCTGGTCATTGTCTATTGTCTGTCATTTCCTTATTTCCCTTCAGTGTCCTGTGGATTCAAAGATCTTCAGGTAAATAGAAGGAGAGAGTCAGAAGAAATGCCAACCTGTTAGCAAGTTGTAGAAAAGGCAGTTCTGTTACTACTTATTAGTTGTCATTGTTTTCCTGTAAGCACAGAGCATAAGCTCCTTCCTCTTCACCTCAACTCTCCCCCCAAATATTGCCATACATGTGCACACAAATGTACCCACACTCTCACACAGACAGACTAGTGCACAGATTAGGGCTGCACCATCAGATTTGAGGAAGCCAAAGAGAAAGAAGAGCTGAGCTCCTGAGTGGAGGGAGGTGAATCTGAGTAGGCAATATAAGGAGAAAGAATGGGCAAGTCAGGCTGGGGTCTGAAAGGAAAGGTATCTGAGTAAATGTCAAGTTTTTCCAAGTGGACATGGAATCTAGATATCACCAGATGGGAAGCTCTGTAGAGGAGGAGGGGTGATTTTTAAGATCTGACTCAGAAGATCACCAGAAATGTGGTAATAAAGTCCATGACTGATTGACAGGCCTGCAATGTAGAAAGCTAATAGGGAACTGGCAAAAGTAATAACAGTCAATAATCTGATCAACATCAAAAGAGCAGGCATTTGGTAATGATGAAAGTAGTAATCTGTGAGATGAAACTGAACATAAATAAAGAAAATATAAATAAAGATGAAGACTGCAATTGGAAAAAAGATCAAGATAAGATTTAGAGAAATAAACTAGAAGCAAAGACAAATCAGAAAGTGAAGTGATAATAAAGAGGATTACTTCAGTAATAAAACCAAATCCAGACACAGAAGCATAAAAAAATAGATGGGAATGAAACATATACAAGGGATAATAAGTGAAGAAGAATTAGATGAGGCACAAAGAGAATTATGTGGAGAAAGGATTAAAAGATGAGAGGAAAAAAGTAAAAAGGTGGTAGTGTAAAAATGAGAGTGGAGAGAAATAGAGAAATTGGGGGATCTGAGATGATCATGAGACAAAAGCAATGTTGATACAAAGGGTGGTTGACACTGAAACTGAGTTATCAGGGTAAGGTGTCCCCAGGTATCAAAGTGGCCCCTGTAGCTCACCCAGATTACAAGAGACCTCGCCAGGCATTCATTCACTCATAGCTTCCATCACCATCCATAATATAAGGGTTCCTAAATATACATCCCCAGCCCAACCCTGTCTTCTAAGCTTCTAAAGTCATTCATCCATGTGTCAGAAAGACCTCTGACCAAGGTCCTAAAAACCTTAGCCTTTTCCACTTAGATGTCTTTCAATACTTTTAAATATAACTTTTCCAAAACTGAGCACATCATCTTTTCCCCCCAAAGCCAGCATCTGCTTCTCCAGTATTCTCTATCTCTAAAACATACTATTAATGTACCCATTCTTTCAAATTCAAATTCTCAGAGTCCTCCATGACACCATCTCCTCAATCAATACACCCCTCTGGACCCTGACTCTATCAATTTTTCCTTTTAAATGTCTCAGCCTATCCCTAATCCATTTCTACATCACTTTCCACTAGAACTAGAGCTATAAGCTTCTGTCTACCCTCCTTCTTATCTGGTTTCCATCAAACATATTCTGTGATTTAGCTAAACTGATCTTTCAAAAATGCAAATTTATCCATGCTGCTATCTTACATAAAATCCAATGCCCTTTAATTCCTTTAGGATTAAGTTAATTCTTTTTTGTGTGCCCTTCAAAGCCACCTACCTCGATGTCCCTGTCTCTTTCTCCGTCCTCATCATTGCCACTCACTTTCCTACTGCATGCTCTGGCATGCTAAACTTTTTTTGGTTGCCTGCCTTTGCTGAATCTAGACCTCCGCACATGCTTCTCTATTCATTTGGGGCTATTGTCTCAGCCTCCTTTCTCCCTAATCTGGCTAGCTTCTGCTTCCATGATGCATCCTCTGGAAGAAGTCCCTCATCTCAAACTAGGGTAGTTCTTCCAGTCTTATGTCCCCCAGAGTACCCTGTATGGTCTGTGTTCTAACGTTCTTCACCTTCCAATATAGTCATTTCTTTTTAAAATTTTTTTTTTTTTTTGGGTTTCCTTGTATGGTTTTTATTTATTTATTTTATTTATTTATTCTTTTATTGTTTTTGACAGAGAGAAAGAGAGATACAGAGACAGAGAGAGAACTGAACTAGGGGAACCCCCAGTTCAGCACATGGGTCCACACGGGCCGGGGCCGGGACTCGATCCCCGGTCCCCGGCGCTGCAAAGCGAGCGCCCAACCCACCGAGCCATCCCGGCTTCCCCTTTAGTCACTTCTTTATGTGTTGATTTCATGGTTGCTCTTCAGATTGACAAGCACTGAAGCTTCAATAGACTTGTGTCCTGCATTACTATCAGTGCCCGTCTGTCTCAGCACCTGGCACATGAGTAAAGCCTAGCAGGCTTGTTGAGTGAAAGGAAAGAATTGTTCGCTTTCTGTTTGCAACACTTGAAAATTTGTCTGGCAACATTTAGTTTATTAGAGTATTTATATGGAATGTTTACAAAACTTATTTTAATAATTCAATTATGTAATATATACATATGTGTAGACATATAAATGTAACCATATTTCTGAAAAATAATAAACACATAAAGTAAAATAAATGTTTGTAAAAAATGGCATTAAGGAATGAATGAAAGAAGCATATAAAGAAAAAATAGAAAAACAAAGATACAGATTTGAGGCAAAAAAGAAAAGATAACAGAGAGGGAAAATAGATTGAGAGGAAGGAACAGACCATGAGGAGCAATAGGAGATAAAGAGATTTCAGTGGCAGAGCCATCCTTTGATGTAGGAATGAGAGAAAGGAGGGGGGTTGGAGGGCAGGTAGCGGAAATTAAATTTTTTTTATAAATTATAACATAGGAGCGGAGCTCCAAGATCTTGGAAATGAGAAGTGTTCCTGTGTCATGTGTTTTTCAAAAGGTGTGCCAAGACGCAAAGAAGCAAGGACAGAAAGTAGACAAGCACCTACTGTGATAGGTAAGGCTGCCCAAGGGTTTCTGGGTGGAGGTGGTTCAGTGGGTACCACAGACCCTGGGTATGTCAGTGATAGGTGATTGAGGTTCAAGGAGAACGTCAGATGACTCACCAGCAGGCAGTGGGTCTGTAATGAATGTGAAAGTCACAGAGCCCCGGCAGTAGGATGTCAGGAGTCCGACACCAGAACTCCTGTTTCGTGTTGCACTTGACTCTGAGCACACTTTAATGTGACAAAATCACATTCTGTGCCTTTGTTGACCTGGCCCTTCGGGAAAACAGCAGGGAGGCAAAAAAATCATGATTACAGTTGTGTTGAACACAATGGGCTATATTGCTTATACATGAAGAATGTAGTAGAAATCAACTGATTTTAAAATTATTTAGCATATCAATACCAAAGTGTTGGATTGATATAGTGACTTCCACCCTTGTTCATGGAGCAAAGGAGTTCATGTATTCTTCTGTTGGTAGATACTAGTGTCACTTTGTCACAACCTTGGAAAAGCCTCAAAAGGCAAATAAATGGTCCTACTACCTGTCAGGAAAGACACCTCAAATAACTATTCTCAAACTAAACATATAGTTTTAAAGTATGCCCTTCAGCATGCTATTGATTTAATAGTGATTTCTCATTAACTTTTTAAAAAGATTTCTTTTATTATTTTTGGACAGAGACAGAGAGTGACAGGGACAGAGAGAAGGGGGAGGGCCCAGAGCAGTCTCCATAGTTGTACATCTTCAGTTTCCGACATGATTTCCTTCCACACAGGTGGGCATGAACTGGGCTGCGGGGCTCCCGCATGGGAGGCACACCCCTCTAGCCAGGGGCTGAACCAAGGGGCAAGAACCAAACTGGAGGCCTCCTGCATGGGAAGCTCACCCCAGTTCAGCATATGGGTCCGCATGGGCTGGGGCCGGGATTCTATCCTCAGTCCCCAAGGCTACAAAGCAAGCGCTTAACCCGCTGAGCCATCCTGGCTTCCCTATTTCTCATTAACTTATGCAAATAAGATCTTATTTAATCTTTATAAAAAATCTAAAGCCTGAACAGAATAACTTTTGTTATCCCAGTTTCATAAATGAGAAAAGTTGGGGAAGCCAGGATGGCTCAGTGGGTTAAGCGCTCCCTTTCAGTGCCAGGGACCAAGGATCAAATCCTGGCCCCGGCCTGTGCGAACCCATATGCTGAACTGGGGAGTTCCCCCAGTTCAGTCCTCTCTTTGTCTCCGTATCTCTCTCTCTCTCTCTCTCTCTCTCTCTCTCTCTCTGTCAAAAACAATTTTTATAAAATGAAATGAATATAATATTATATATCAACTGTAATTAAAAAATAAAACAATAATTTTTTAAAAAAAGGAAAAGTAATGCACATCTGTAATGAAGAGTTTTTTCTGAGCTTCAGAGAAATGAAGACCTTAGGTAACAACTTGTACCTGCCTGATTTTTTTAGAAGGAAAATATAGAAATGATACACAGAATATCCTTATAAACTCAAGCCTTCCACAATCTGAATTGTCATTAGAGTTGCAATTTTTATTTATTAATTACAGTTCTCTGACCACCACTTGTTACTTTCTAGATACCATGAATATCGGATGCAGTTCTACTTTAGAACAGCCCAGTGAAAAAAGAAGTAAGAATGAATAAGAATATACTTGATGTTTTCGTTACAAATAAACAATTTTTTAATGTTACAGTTTATTATCAGTATTTTCTACACCATTCATAAGGGGAAAAAAACATGCCTTTTAAAGTAACTATTTTTTTCAAAATGCTCATATCTTCATATTGTTTTTTATTCTGATTTTAAAATATATGTTGCATATAAACATGGGTATATATCTTTCCAGAATTTTTCTATGTATGTATTAGTACATTTTTAAATATTTATTTTATTTTTTGAGAGAAGGTGAGAAAGAGACAGAGAGAAGAGGGGTAGGCCCACGGAAGTCTCCATTGTTGTACATCATTAGTTGTGACATGGTTTCACTCCAAATAGGTGGATGTGGAGCAGTGCAGGGTTGGAATCAGACCGGGGCCTCCCACGTGGGAGACAAGAGCCTTTGCCACCATGCCATCCTGGCAGTTACTAGTTGTGCTGCAGTTCAGCATATGGGTTTGCAAGGGCCTGGCCAGGAATCAAACCCCAGATCTCATGATTGTGAGGCAATCACTCAACTGCTGAGCTATCCTGGCATCTCTTAGTACATTTTGGAATATAGTTTTATTTATCTAAGTAAGCTAATTCTATGCATATTTTTTCTTTTTTTTATTAATATATCATACCAAGGCAATAAAAACATTTAACATTTTTAAGAGCTAGGAAAAAGTCTTATTTAAGAGTGCTTTAACATGCACTGTTTTGTTTTTAGTGTGACTGAGAATTTTTCAGTTGTTGTTGGTCATTTGTCTTCTTCACAGAACTCTTTATCATAGAATGCTGTGTCAGTTTTCTATCACAGTGTTTGTCTTCACCTTACCACACTGAATGAATATAGAAATTCTTATTTTTTAAACAGTGACTATCATTGCTCACTAGAAATCCTTATAATATATATACATATATATTAAATCTTGGTCATGTATGTTGCTAGTATGTTGTCCTCTTTGTTACTTTTGTTTTGATTTCTCAATGGGATCATTTGTCCTAAAGAAGTCATAAATTTGTAGGTAGTCAAATTTATCAGCTTTTTCTCTCTAATTCTTAGGGTCCTATCATATTGACAACAGCCATTTCTAGCTGAAGATTTTGAAAATATTGTTCTATAGTTGATTCTCAACTGCTTGAAGTATCTGATTATTTTTAATGTTTGCATCTTATAATCCCAGGGTATTGCCATTTTGTGTATATGTGAGGGGAAATTATTGAAATATTCCTTTCACAATTACATTATGACTTGATTCACCATTGGATCACATAGTGCCTTTATCCGTCTATATACTGGTTTTTGTTTTGCAATCAGAGAGACTACAGAAAACAAAGTAGAGCTCAGAGGTACCACCATCCACTCTGATGACCCACTGGTGGTGAATCTTAGAATCAACTCAAGCTCTCACCCATCCCCTTTCCAAGTTCATTGAAAGCTCTGCTCACAAATGCATTGAATTTGCAGCTGAATTTGGGGAAAACAGAGACTTCTACCCATTTATGCATGTGGTATTTAATGTTCTTCCACTAAGAATTTTCGTATGCTTTTTCAAAAATTTTTTATGTGTTGTACAAATTTGTTTGTTACTATGGATATCTTCTTTCCCCCGTTAAAGAATAGCTGGACTGAAGTTAAATAATACAAGATTCTCAAAAATCTTTATTTGAATAGGAAACATATGGCCATTTTATTACCTACTTGCATGTGAGGAAATTAGAATGTCAAGGATCTTTTTCTGATTTTATATAAAATCTTATAAGAATTTATATAGTTTAGGAATCCAGATGTCACTTAAAATAGTATGGTCGGGCCCCAAAATTATCAAGCTAGTCAGTCAGAATTAACTTTCATAGGAAATTGGTTTCATGAGAAGTAGCGATAATTTTTAATTTGGGAGAGTATTTACAAGACCCCTTCAAATAACTCTTCCATGGACAAATTTATATTAACAGAGAAAAAGAACAAATCCATAATGGTTACAAATAGACACATCCCCATATTTTACAAGACTTATTTTCTTATTAAATTTTTTTATTTAACACTGTCAGATCAAATTCTTTTGTTTAACATTTATTTTATTGTTTGAGAGAGACAGACAGACAGAGACAGAGAGAAGGGGGAGGGCCCAGAGCAGTCTCCATAGTTGTACACCATTAGTTGAGACATGGTTTCACTCCACACAGGTGGATGTAGGGCCACGTGGGGGAATTGGGGGCCTTCCACATGGGAGGAGTGCCCCAATGCAGCATATGGGTTTGCACGGGCTGGAGCCGGGATTCAATTCCTGGACCTCACAGTTGCAAGGCAGCACTTAACCTGCTGAGCTATCCCAGCATCCCCTCAAATAAGATCCTTAATATTAATTTTATGGGACAGAATGCTCTCTCTGCTTCCGCAGTTACAGATGGAGGGAACTTGCCCTCCATCTCTTTCTGTAATTCTTTATTAGCGATAAAGACTTACAATTTTTAAATCTGGCCTCTGGAATTTCATTAGTTAGCGTTATAGGAAACACAAGCCCATAGAGTTTGATTTTATTGATAGAAATAGAGAAAGGCCTGAAAATAATTTTATCTAAAAACAGTAAAATAGAATGTATACAGATTTTTCTACTACAACCTCCAACTTGTTGCTTGAGTCAGAATCACCTTGAGATTACTTAACTTTTTATTTTCAGATTTCTTATCTTAAACTGGGAAGCTGGGATGGCTCAGCGGGTTGAGCGCTCACTTTGCAGCCTGGAGCCCGAGGATCGAGTCCCGGCCCCGGCCCATGTGGACCCATATGCTGAGCTGGGGTGTGTCCCCAGTCCAGTTCTTGCCGGGGCCTATGCAGGAGGCTCCCAGCCCAGTTCCTGCCCTGCGCAGCCCCACACCCACCTGTGGAGTGAAACTATATGGAAAACTAATACTGTCAACTACAGAGACTGCTCTGGGCCCTCCTCTTCTCTCTGTCTGTCTCTCTCTGTCAAAAAAATAAATAAATAAATCAAAATAAATCTTTAAAAAAGAAATAAATAAAATAAAGGCTACATCTTATATAATGTTTTATATGCATTGCTATGTAGCGAGTCTCCTCATTATTCCCAGAAACATTAAAATTCTTTCCACATTTTTTTTTCTTTTATCTTCAAGCACTGATGACCCTTCTTTTTATACTTTCCATTTACCAGAGCTCATTCTTAGGGGCTTCCACACTTCCCTCTTACTGATCTCTTTATCCATTACATACTCTCAAACCTTTGACAACGTCTTTTTCCTTGTAATCAGACCACATTTATACTAAACTCCGTTTTCTTTCAAGGTACCCATTTTTTTTTTTCCAAAGATTTATTTTATTGTTTTGAGAGAAGTTGAGACAAAGAGAGAAGCAGGGAGGGCCGTCCAAATAGGGCTGCGAAGGGCGGGAACCAAACCGGGGTCCTCCCATACAGGAGGCAAGACCCTTTGCCACTGAGCCATCCCAGCAATGACTAGTTGCACCACCGTTCAGCATATGGGTTTGCATCGGCCAGGACCAGGAGTTGAACCCCGGACCTTGCAATTGCGAGACAAGCACTCAACCACTGAGCTACACTGACATCCTCATGGTACCCAGCGTTTTTGTGAAGACATACAAACAGATTTTAAAACTGCCGATATTGCTGCAGTAGCAGGGGGAGTTAGGCAGAGTGGAAGGAAAAGATAGATTGGGGGGAATAAGGGTGTCCTCCCAAAAAGGAGTGTGGAAGGATTTAGCAGAGAGGTCAAGACTTTGAAAGATGTTTGCCATGCTGTGTTTATGCTAAAGACCAAGTAGAATCTTGTTGACTGCAGATAAAGTCTCCATAGCTCAGTCTATAGGAGATGGCAGTACAATCACAGTGAGTTCTACTGCCATAGAATAAGGTGGTGAACTCAGAGCTTCCTTAAAAAAAAAAACATAGCCCAGGGTGTGGTCACAACACTTGTTCCCAGTGACTCAGTTACTTGTTGACACAGCTCCACAGTCTAGCAACCACCGGCTATATGAAAAGTGGAAACCTCCATATTTTTCCACCATGATGAAATAGAGGACAATTTTACAAGGTTAGACTAGTGTTGTAAGCTAATCACTGAGGGTGTTTTTCTCCTCTCACCGTCCTTGCCCCGTGCCAAAAGCACTAGCTTCCTGAGAATTTGTTTGTTTGTTTTTTTTAAGTTTTATTTTTTATTGTTTTTGACAGAGAGAGAGATACAGAGACAGGGACAGAGAGAAGGGGGAGGGCCCAGAACAGTCTCCATAGTTGCACATCATTGGTTTTTCCACATAATTTCATTCCACAGGGGGGCGGGGCTGCACAGGGCAGGAACTGGGCCGGGGTCTCGCCCCGGTGAGAACTGAACTGGGGGCACTCCCCAGTTCAGCATATGGATCCACACAGGCTGGGGCTGGGATTCGATCCTCAGTCCCTGGAGCTGCAAAGTGAGCACTTTACCCACTGAGCCATCCCAGCTTCCCCTTTCTGAGAATTTCTTGCTAGCCACTAAACAGCAGCTGACAAGAAATTCTGCATTAGAAAAGGTTAAGCCTCTGCCTCTTGATGCATTCAAGAATGTGCTGGATGGATAATTTAAATGAATAAATTAATTCTATCAGTTTGTGAAAAGTTTGATCCAGATATATGGTTGTACAAAATGTACACTTAAAGCAAAAAAATTAAAGGGAGAGATCAAGAGATGTCAGAAAAGTACAAATTAGAAGGTTGGTGATTTTTCATTGTTGGTTCTCAGTCATAGATAGTGACGTAGTAATCAAAGTTGTTGGTTATTGAGGGTTCTTTGTAGATCTCCATTATGGGAGTGAGATGCCTCTAGACCACATGTTCCTAGAAGGACTGTACAGACTGACCATAGATGAATGGCCTGCTGCCAACATGGGTGAGGCTGTGGTAGGCAGCAGGTGTGGTGAGCAATGGGAGGAGAGGCAGACATCTTCCCAGGAGCCTGGGCCATAGACCTGAGGGCTCTGTCCCAACAAGCTGATGGAGGTGGTGCAGTTTGTCTGAAGTGGCCTGCATTGATCAGCTGATTTGGGCCTTTCTGACTGAGAGATTTCAGCCTTCCTCTTGCCTCCTAACACCTGGCAGGCCATGGCATCACCGTGATCAGGTGAGTAAGCAGGAAGAACATGGTCTTCGGGACATGTCAATGGATGTACTCTCTTCTCCTGCCTTCTGGAACACCACCATCTCCTGATTTCTAATAGCTTCTTCCTGGTCATTTGGTGGTGACATTGGTAGTAGTGTTGATAGCTGTGGTATTGTTAGTGGTAGTGGTCTCTTCTAGGCTCCTTAGGATCTAAACGTTGAAGTGCCTCATGGTCTGGACCTAGGCACCTTCCTCATCTCCAACTATACTGTTCCCATAGGGATTTCATCCAGCTTGGTAGCTGCAAATTCCATCAATAAGTTAATGCTGCCAATTATATTTCTCCTCCTCTGATCCCTTTCTTAAACTTCCAAGTCATAAATTCAACTTCTTACTCCAAACTTCCATTTGTACTCTATTGTTGTCTCAAATTTGACATGTCAAACATTATTTTAGTGGATACGGGATGGCTCAATGGGTTAAGCACTCACTTTGCAGCCCCAGGGTCCTAGGATTGAATCCCGACCCCAGGCCGTGCAGACCCATATGCTGAACTGGAGTGTGGCTCCCAGTTCAGTTCTTGCCGGGGCAAGCTTCCCATGTGGGAGGCCCCTGAACCAGTTCCTGCCCTGAGTGACCCCCCGCCCCCCACCCACCTGTGTGCAATGAAACTATGTCGAAAACTGATGAAGTACAACTATGGAGACTGCTCTGGGCCCTCCCTCTTCTTTCTGTCTCTCTATGTTTCTATCTCTCTGTCTCTCTGTCAAAAAAATTAAAAAACCAAACAAACAGTATTTTACTCCCAAACCTGTCATCAGCTACCAGTCATGCTCATCTGAGTAAATGGCACTGTATCTACTCAGTTGTGTAAACCAAAAATGTAGGTGTGCTTGAGTCCTCCCTTTTTTCAACCCCTCACATTTACTCATCATCAAGTTTCAAGACTATGTATCAAATGTCTCCATTCTTTATCTCCCTTGCCACCACCCTAATTGAAGCCCTATTATCTTTCATGTGGAGAACTGCAGAGTCCTTCTAACTAGTCATTCTGTTTCCTCTCTCACCCACCTATACTTCATTTCCACTCAACAGTCTGTACAATTACACATGTGATGCTATTTGATAGCATTTTACACACAGTAGAACTTCTTTCAAAATTGAACTCAATTCTCTCAAACTTTGTCAATGCTTTATCAATTAAGTTTATGTTATAATATGTTATATTATAAATCTTTTGTTGTTACTTCAACAGTTTTCATAGTAGCTTCACCAGTAGATTCCATCTCAAGAAACCACTTTCTTTGCTCAGAAAGTAAATCCTCATTCATTAAGGTTTATCATGAGATTACAACTATTACATCTTTAGGACCCATTTCTAAATCTAGTTCTCTCCCTGTTTCCACCACATCTACAGTTACTTCCTTAACTGAAGTCTTGACCCACTAAAAGTCACCCCTGACAATTGGAGTCAACTTCTTTCAAATTCCTGTTAAAGTTGATTTTTTTTTTTTTTTTACCCCTTCCCATGAATCAAGAATGTTCTTGATGGTATCTAGAATGGTGAATGGTTTACAGCAGGTTTTCAGAAGGATCATTATCTATGGCAGCTATAGCCTTACAAAGTACACTTTATAAATAATAAGATTTGAAAGTTAAAATTACTCCTTGACCCATGGGCTGCAGAATATATGTTGTGTTGACATGCATTAAAGCAACATTAATCTTGTATATCGCCATTAGAGCTCTTGGGTGACCAGGTGCATTGTCAATGAATAGTGCAAGGAATCTTTTTTCATGAAGAGTAGGTCTGAACAGTAGGCTTAAAATATTCAGTAAACCATGTTATAAACAGATTGCTGTCATCAGGATTTGTTGTTCTATTCATAGAGCACAAACAGAGTAGATTTAGCATAATTCTGAAAGGATTTGGAGTGTTCAAAATGGTAAATGAACATTGTCTTCAACTTAAAGATACCAGCTGCATTAGACTCTAACAAGAAAGTCAGCCTGTCCTTTGAACCTTTGAAGCCAAGCATTAACTTTTCCTCTCCAGCTATAAAAATCCTGGATGCCATCTTCTTCCAATACAAGACTGTTTTGTCTACATTAAAAATAATTGTTTCGTGTTGTCATCATCATTAACTATCTTAGCTAGATCTTCTGGATAACTTTCTGTATCTTCTCCATTAGCACTTCCTGCTTCACCTTGCACTTTTACATTATGGAGATCACTTCTTTCCTTAAACCTCACAAACCAACCTCTGCTGGCTTCAGACTTTTCTGCACTTGCCTCTCTAAGCCTTCAGAGAATTGTAGAGTCAGGGCCTTGTTCTGAACTAAGCTTTGGCTGAAGGGAATGTTGTGACTGCTTTGATCCAGGCCACTAAAACTTTCTCTATATCAGCAATAAAGTTGTTTTGCTTTCTTACATTTTTGTGTTTGCTGGAGTAACACTTTTAATTTCCTTCAAGAATGTTCCTTTGAACTAACGACTTGCTATTTGGCATAGTAGGCCTACCATTTGGCCTGACTCAGCTTTTGAAATGCTTTTCTCACCAAACTTAATAATTTCCAGCTTTCTATTTAAAGTGAGAAATGTAAGGCTCCTCCTTTTATTTGAATATTCAGAGGCCATTGTATGGTTATTAATTGGCCTAATTTCAATATTATTGTATCTCAGGGAATAGGGAGGTCTGAGGAAAGAGAGACAGATGAAGGATAGTTGGTAGGTGGCACAGTCAGAACACACACACACATTTATCAATTAAATTTATGGTCTTATCTGAACATGGTTCATATCACCCCCAAACAACTACTATAATAACATCACAGATCACTGATCACATATCACTATAAGAAATATAGTAATCATTTAAAAGTTTGAAATATTACAAGAATTAACAAAATGTGACACAGAAACATAAAGTGAGCAGATGCTGTTGGAAAAATAGTAGTGATAGCTTGGCACAGGGTTGTCAAAATCCTTTAATTTGTGTTAAATAAACACACACACACACACACACACACACAGTACCCATGAAGCACTTTGAAACAATGCACAATAAAATGGGTATACAGGGGAAGCCAGGATGGCTCAGTGGGTTAAGCACTCACTTTGCAGCGCCAGGGACTGGGGATTGAATCCCGGCCCCGGCCTGTGCAGAGCCATGTGCTGGACTGGGGAGTTCCCCCAGTTCAGTTCTCTCTCTCTGTCTCTGTCTCTGTATCTCTCTCTCTCTGTCAAAAAATTAATAAAATAAATAAATAAAAACTTAAAAAAAAAAAGATTCTGCCATTAAAATAAATAAATAAATAAATAAAACGGGTATGCCTGTACTCTCTGATTGTACAAGTAACACTCTGTGACTCTTAGCTATAAAACAGACAATGGCCTTGCTCTACCACCCATATTTCTCTTTCCCTCCCACT
Organism: Craseonycteris thonglongyai; assembly: GCA_004027555.1. Lineage (NCBI taxonomy): Eukaryota > Metazoa > Chordata > Mammalia > Chiroptera > Craseonycteridae > Craseonycteris > Craseonycteris thonglongyai. The sequence continues at coordinate 28,235 of PVKE010007246.1, read as the reverse complement.
TTTTTTGTTATAATGTTATATACTATTTTTATATTTTCAGGACATATATGCTAATATTCTAGTTTGTCACTTCATGCCCTACTTTTTTTACCTTAATCCTTTTGTCAAAATTTTTGCAGTTCTATCTTGGTTTGCTGAAGTAGATCCTCTAGTAGTTATCTCAATAAAGACTTATAGGGACAATATTTCCACAATTTTCATATTCAAAAGTATTTGTTTTTTGCTATTTGTACCTAAAAAATAATTTGCTCACTCATTATTTCTAGAAGTGTCTTGAGGTTTTTCCACTGTCCAGTGGTATTAAATATTGCTGTGGAAAATTCTATAGCCAATAAGATCCTCCTCTCTTGAAAATATCACTTGATCATTTTACCAAGTCTTCCCATTCAATTCTTTATCTTTAAAACCCAGTAAATTTGCTGGAATATATCTCAGCGTTAACTGGAGTCAATTTTTTCTGTTACAGAGTGAAAATATATATGCCTATGTCATGTATATTCAATTTTTATTATAATTTCAAAAACTGTTTTCTTAATTTTATTTTCAAGTATTTCTTCAATAATCTTCATTTTCTTCTTTGAGAACACTGATTTGTTCACTGTCTTCAACTGCTTACTCTCCCTCTAATCTTTCTTAATTATTCTTACAATTTCTTTGTTCTCCTTTCTACTTTCTATAGCCTGTGTCCCTTTGCTTTGATTTCCGAAACATCTAATCTCTTTTATTGTCCTTCTGAATTTGTCTTCATTTCTCTGATGGGCTTCTTTTGCTCCTACCTGTTCCTTAAGCTCTGGCTATTGTGAACATGCATTACAGCTCCAGCTTCCCAGGCAAGCCTTCGAATTCCAGGCTGGACAAACTTTTCTGGTGATGTCTGACATCAACTGTTCCTTGACCTCCTTGACACGCCCCCTCTTTTCGTGCCAGGTTCTACCTGATCCCAGCTGCTTTTTACATTTTCCTTATTATGAATGAGAAAACTTCATGTGAATATATAAAAGCATACTCTAAATGACTGATACTGTGTAAATGTAGGTTGTTTTATTGCTATTACGGTCTTCGGTGTGGTGACGAAACCAAGATGGTGTGTTGGTAGCTGGGGATTTAGCCCCATAAAAGTTGAAGGAGGGGGAAGCTGGGATGGCTCAGTGGGTTAAGTGCTCACTTTATAGCCCCAGGGACTAAGGATTGAATCCAGGCCCCGGCCTGTGTGGACCCATATGCTGAACTGGGGTGTGCTTCCCATGGGGGAGGCCCAGTTCAGTTCTTGCTCCCCAGTTCAGCCCCTGGCTCGAGGGGGTGTGCCTCTCATGTGGGAGGCCCCCAGCCCAGTTCCTGCCCTGCACTGCCCCCTGCCTACTTGTATGGAATGAAACCATGTTGAGAACTGATGATGTACAACTATAGAGACTGCTCTGGGCCCTCCCCCTTCTCTCTGTCTCTCTCTGTCTCTCTCTGTCTCTGTCAAAACCAATAAAATAATTTTTTTTTAAGTTGAAGAAGGACTTAAATAACTGAAGGTTACTGAAAACTAATAAATCTCTATTTGTAATTCTATTTTTCTGTTTATAATCTAAACCTCTATTTATAATTTATAAAGTATTATTATCTTTTCTGTTTGAAGGAGAAAAGAGAAGATACGTACGTAAAACTAACCATCTCCAAAAAGGTAAGAATAAATGTGAGCTTCTGTGAGCTTACATGACCTGATCTTCCTAACAGACCCTCTCTTTGCCACAGATCCAAAATCTTTCATGGGCTTTGTAATTAATGGATTACTTAGGTTGGATAATTGTAACAAAGAGACCCCAAAATACAGTGACTTCAATCACATAATTTGTTTCTCTTTTATCAAACAATTCAGAAGTGGTAGGAAGAACCTGCCTTTCTCAACATATGGTTTCCCCCTCCGGGTGCAAGAAAGCTGACCTGGTTGCCATTGTCTAACCAGTGGGAATGGGAGAAAGGGAGAGGAAAACCACACATCTGTTTCTTTTCTTTTCTTTTTTAACCCATGTACTTCTTTTAATGAAAAGACCCAGACTCTTATGCTCATATTCCATTGGCTAAAACATACTCACACAGCCAGAGATAACTGCAAGTGAGGCTGAAAAATATAATCTCTAGTCAGGCAGTCATTGGTCCAGCTACAGTTCTATTCCTATGGAAGAGAAAGAGAATGATTATGAGTAACAAATAGCAATCTGCCTTCTGGCCCTCCAAATTTTCATTCGAAGTCTTGATTTCCTCAAATAAGGAGGAAACTTCAGCCATTTGTGACAACATGGATGGAACTTGAGATTATCATGCTAACAGAAATAAGCCAAACAGAAAAAAAAACAAAGAACCATATGACTTCACTCATATGTGGAAAATAAAACTAAAAGCAGAGAAGAAAAAAAAATCATGGACAAAGTCAATAGTTAGTGGTTACCTGAGGGTAAAGGGGGAGGAGGGTAGGAAAGGAGGGAGGGGAAGTCAAATATATGGTGATGGAAAGAGAACTGACTATGGATGGTGAATACATAATGCAATGCATAGACAATGTACTGTAGAATTGTGTACCTGGAACCCACATAATTTTTACTAATCAATGTCACCCCAATAAATTTAACAACAAATAAATAAATAAATTTAAATATATTACTTGAGTATAATATAAATGTATAATTAAGTATAATTTAACTTGTATAAGTAAATATATACATATATTTCTAACATATCTATCATATTTATCTCCACGTTTACCTTTATCATTTTGGTTATTTCCCAGATTATGCTTAACTCAGGTCTAAGATACTTTTCTTCTGAAACCTCTTTATCATACCTGCTTTACTAAAATAGTTGCAATTGGTAGTCTAAGCACTAATCACATTTGCTTTTTCTCCTGCTTCGTTTTCAAACCTATCCTCTCAAGTATTTCTTTTCCTTCCCCAGGGTGAAGTTTTAGATAAGCCCTATAGCTATGCTAGTCCATTTCAGCAGCAATGATATACTCTCAGTCAATGTTAAAAAGCCCAAGCTGATAAATTAAAACTGGAAAATATGTAGTCAGGAAGTTGGGTGAGGCCAACTTCTTTCATCCACACTTCTCTAACTCCAATCAGTATGTATTGCTTTTAGCTAATTCAAGTTTGTGGGGAAAGGAGATAAAGAATAGAAATGGTCCTCTTATGACAGTTCCTTCATGTCTCCCAGATATGGCAGATGCATGAGCCACATCTGTGGGTTCTTCAGAGATGCCCACCCCCCACCTTCAGAGAGAAACTCTCAACTGAAGTTTCTCACACTAAGAGGGAACTTACCACTTCCCTCGTAGTCTCCCAGCTTTGAGGAGGTCCACACCTGGTCCATCTCAATGGTCCTCCTGGAAAGAGTATCTCTTAAGAATACTGAGCTCCTCTCCTCAAAGAGGCCCATAAGAATCATGCCTTTGCGTGGCCCTACTGTCAGTGAACATGTAGCTGGCTCCCAACATAGCTGTCCTCTCTAGATTTCCAGGCTTGCCTTTTTACATTTCTATGCCTCCTTCAAACTCCTGGAGCCATGGGTCAATTACCTTGAGGCTGAATCCTTCCCATTGCCTTGAGGACTAAGGAAGCAACTTATTCACCTTCTATAGAAAGTCTGTGATAGCAACAGTATTTGAACAGGGAACCCAAGAACAGCTCCTCTGCTCCCTGTGGGGTATCTGAGCAAGAAAACTCACAAGAACAATTTTAAAGAGAAGTCCAGTAGCTCTGTATTATAATATTAGTAGGCCCCAAGCCCCAAATCTCCCAGGAAAGAGAACTTTGGGAAGCTGGACTAGATTTAATTCATATGGTGTCAACAGGTTTGATGAAAAGTGAATCCAACAGTATCAGAGAAAGACACAGAGGGACACAAAAAGAGAATATGTTTATCTAAGATGTCTATTGCTGAACAAGCCCAAATTGTATTTCTACCATAGAACTGACGAGACAGAGAAGAATGGAAGGGTGAGCACTTTATGGTTCTGTGTTGGAGAGGAGCACATATAAACATTGCATTCAGGAGATCTACCTGCACATGCCTCGTTGTCTTTCCACCCACACCTCATCACATGCTGATTCTGAGAGCACATTCACCTGAGATAGGGTTTCAATCAACTCTTCTTTGATATCTCTAACCCTGAGCCTTTGTTAAGACTGAAAATTCTTTTTTTTTTCCCTCAACTGAGGAATATTTTCCTTATTTGTACTTTCTTTTTTTTTAACCCTTTGAACCTTTATTTCTACAAATTTCCCTTGGGTAATATTCTCTTGGGTAGTTCCCTAGATTTCAATTATTTTGTGCAAACTCATTGGTCACTTTCACTACATTTTTAGCCCAAAAACCTTCATTCAAGGCTAAGATAACAGCAAGTGTTTCTTCTGTGTATCTCACCATCACACCTGCCTAGACAATCCAAATTCTTGCATCGCTGCTATTGATTTCTGCCTCTCAACCAAAAGAAATCTACTTTGTTACACTTAATTTTATAAATTCATGGATGTTTCTCTTTCTTCATTGGTAATGAGGATAGTAATAAATCTATTTATTTCATAAATAGATTAGTAGATGTAAGGAAGGCTCTTGTATATGGACCTAGCACATGAGTATTTAATAACTGTTAGATCTCATTATTATTATTCTCACAGTATTCCCTGAGATACAAAAGAAACTGTCTTAAATTCTTATTTTATTAGTGGTATAAATGAATTAGGATTAATTGAGGGTAAAGAAAATAAAATCTAGGTTGAACCCAAGCTAAACACTTGATAAATAAAAGGCTATCAGTTATATGTTTTTCTTTATACATTAGACTCTTAAAAAGTTACAGTAAAATGGGATTCTTAAAAAAAAAACTATTATATGCAATGTAACTTTTTACAGCACTTGTTTTTATGTTTTTCTATTTTTTCAGTGAGAAAGAGAAGCATACAGAGGATGAAAGCTCTAAAAAAGAGAGTCCCATGGAAAAGAGGCAAACCAGGAGGTAAAATTTTATAAGATGAATACATTTCCAATAACTAAATTTTTAAATTTCCGTGCTTTATTCTTGCTTTTAGTACATTGCCAAAAACACATCAGAGACTGAAAGATGTTAACATTGTAAACAAGTAACTTGGTGACAAATCTACAACCAGAACCCAGGGCCCAGGGGACACTGCAGTGCTGCCTGTGATGAACTAATAACTTTCGGGCCTGGAAATACAGTTGTCCTCTAAACAACAAAGTTTTGAACTGTGTGTGTCTACTTATATGCCAATTCTTTTCAATAAATACAGCCAACCTTTTCTATCCGGAGGTCCGGCATCTGAGGATTCAACCAACCACAGATTGAAAACAGTTATAATATTTTTTTCTCATTCCCAGCAGCAAATCCCCAACTGCAGATCAAAAATATTGTTTGCTGTTTGTGGTTGGTTGAGTCTGTGTGGGCAAAAGGCCAACTGTAGGGTCAAAAACTATAACTGGATTTTCTATGGCATGGTGGTGGGTGCCCCTGATCTCCCTCCCCCTTGTTCAAGGGTCTATGTAGTAGCCATAAAACACGGTGAACTCACAAGTGATGCAGCGATCCCTCTTCATGTTCCACCCCCTTGAGGTAATCATGTGGACTTGGGTCTGTTGCTTCGCCTCTTCTGCCTCAGTTTACTCATCTGTAAAGTGCAATAAATAATAATAAATAGACTGTTGCCTTCCAACACAACACTCATCCCAGAATCATATACAGCTTCATATTCAGTAAATCCCCCTTGAAGCACGGACAGCTTCCTCTTCTGCATCCTAAATAGGGACCCCAAGAGGTGTCTTTCATGGGTTCCTCAACTCTTTAATAGAGTCCCAACGTCCCTGGCTAGAAGAGCAGGAACAGCAAACCACTCATCATCCTGAAGTTAATTTGAAAACTGCATCCACATGTGCAGATGCCAGATTCTCAGTTCCTCACATACAGCCTACCACATAGAGGTTCTAAGAAGCAAAGCCTTCACCCTGTGCAATTCGCAGATGACTCTAGAACTCCGCAGAGCCTCCCTTTTGGCCAGGAGAAAGCTACTGTGAAGGAGAAGTGAGGGAAGAGATAAGACAAACACCATCTCCTGTTAGGCTGACCCACTGGGATCCAGCTTCCCACTCAGCCAGTCCCTGGCTCAAATCTACAAATTTGTCCATTTACAGACACATTGCAGTCCAAAACTCTTTCTCTGGCCACAAAACTGAGGCAGGAGATTTGGCTAGAAATTTCCTAATAATATAACAAAAGCAATATATGTTACCATCTCTTAGTAGTTGCATGGTGGCCAATGTGCTTGGGAATTAAGACATTGAATGGTACTTCTGGAAGGTCTGCATCCTTGCTGCCATTACCTTGTCATACCAGGTGGTTTTTCTTGGACAGAGTATCTCTCAAGACCACCCAATTCAGGTCCCATCCACAGGGCCCCACCAGGCCATGGAAATCATGCTTCTTTATTGATTCCCTTGCTGGCTCCCTGCTCAGCCTTGCTCCCAGTACACAATGCTCTAGCCATGACCTCCACCTTTACATTTCCTAGGGATGAGACTGATGGTCTCTTCTTTGATATCCCCAAGGACAGACGTCCATCTCTTGTGTGGATCCTTTAGTATCTTCTCTCTTAGTTTAATGGGAGGTGTCTGACAATTCTCTCCAACGAAACGTAGCCTCTCTCTTTAGGCATTGAGGTAGGAAAAGCTTATGCTGGAGAACCAGCCTCATTCTCCTCTTTCATATTCTGGGCAGCAAGGACAGAAAAGCAACTTGTTGTGAGACAGGCACACTGGGCGCCCATTGCTTTGTTCTTGGACATTGAGGCTTCTGCGGATATTCTGAGGCAACCAAAAGTCACCTCAACATCCTGACATATTTTTGCCCATAATGATTAGTCCCAACTACTATGAAAACTAGTTTTAAACTGCTTTTAATGTTTCTGACCCCATGGTTATGTGGAGCTTTAGTGTTATTAGGTAATTATTAAGATAGTAGACCCAAGGGGATGCCAGGATGGTGCAGCGGGTTGAGCACTCGCTTTGCAACCCCAGGGTCCAAGGATTGAATCCTGACCCTGGCCCATGCAGACCCATATGCTGAACTGGGGTGTAGCCCCAGTTCTGTTCTCACTGGAGCAAGCTTCCCATGTGGAAGGCCCCCAGTTAGGCACCCAGCTCGTGGGGGCATGCCTTCCATGCAGGAGCCCCCCCACCCCACCCCAGCCCAGTTCCCGCCCTGTGCAGCCCCCAGCCCACCTGTGTGGAATAAAACCATGTCAAAAACTGATGACGTACAATTATGGAGACTGCTCTGGGCCCTCCCCCCTCTCTCTGTCTCTGTCTGTCTCTGTCTGTCTCTCTCTGTCAAAAACAATAAAATAACTCTTTATTAAAAAATTAAAAGATAGTAGACCCAAGAGTAATTATATCCTACTTTATCCAGGCATTTTACTTCCTGTTTGCAAAAGAACAAGGTGCCATTTAGAACATGCTAACATACAAAGAACCATTGTAAAGCAAAGCTCATCAGCATTTTAACACATACAAATTGGGCTAGAGTCTGCTGAGCTTCTGTTTTAATCTTCCCAGGAGGATTTAAAACAGAGAGAAACTAAGAGCAAGAGAACGTATGTTTGCCAATAACGGCTGCTGATGAACAGACTCAGGTAATAGCTAGGGTTACACTACAGTTTTCTGAGACATCTTTGTTGTCAGCCCTTGGCATTGTCTTTAACCCTAAAACTTGTAGAACTCAGGCATCATTTTCTACAAGTTCTTCTTCACTAGGGTTAGTTTTGAAGTCCTTTTCTATTTTTGCCAGTATTTTCAGTACAAAAATCAACTTTCTTTTAAATATTTTTTTTTGACAGAGAGAGACAGAGACAGAGGGAGACAGAGATAAGGGGAAGGGCCCAGAGCAGTCTCCGTAGTTGTTCGACATAGTTTAATTCCACGCAGGTGGGTAGAGGGGCCTCTCAGGGCACAAACCAGGTGGCGATCTCCCGCATGGGAGGCACACCCCAGCAAGAACTGAACTGGGGGCCACATCCCAGTTCGGCATATGGGTCAGCACGGGCCAAGGCCAGGATTCAATCCTCAGACCCCTGGGCTTACAAAGAGGGCGCTTAACCTGCTGAGTCATCCCAGCATCCCAAAAAACTACTTTCAAATTTAGGTTTGTGGCAACTGTCTGATCAGTAAAGTCTCCCTTAAGATCATAAACAAGTATTACTGCCTTTTTTCTCTGTTGCTTTATCTAAGGAAATCATTGGTACTTTATTTACTTAGTGTTTTTATCTGTGCACATTTATTTCCTCATCTACTAAATAAGGATAGTATTAGTCTCTATTTGATAAATTTGTCCTAAGGATGTAATTAATAGAGGCAAGGTCTATAAGCACTCAACACATGTCCAACTTCACTATTCTTCTCACCTTGTGCTTGGGTAATGCATAAAACACTGTTTCAAATTTATTTGGAATGATTTGGAGATATTAGTGGAAAAAATGCAGGATGAATTTCAGTTAAGTGTCACCTTTATAGCTATGTCTAAGTCAGGATTCAGCAAACTGTGGCCCACAGGGCAAATCCACCCACTGACTGATTTGTATTAATAAATACAGTTTCACTGGAACACAGCCACCTCTTTTCATGTATGTGTTACCTATGAGTGCTTCCGCAACAAACAGCGGAGTTGAGTAAACACAACAGACATCGTGGACCTTAAATATTCACTCTCTGGCCCTTTACAGAAAAACAAACAAACAAACAAAAAAACATTTCTAACTCCTGATCGAGGCATTTGATATTTTTATTGAAGTACTAACCAAGCTCCAGAGACATTTTTATTTAAATGGTGTTTTTGCAAAATAATACTATTTGCAATGCAATGTTAGAAACAGAGATATTTATGTTATTGTTTTCTATCCTCAGGAAGAAAAATAGTCAATGCTGGGTCTCTGAAAAGAGTCAGAAGAAGAGGTAAAAAGAAGTGATTAATACACTTTAAATAATAAGCACCTAATTTTTTATCTTAGACTATGTGTTTTGAGTGATCAGTTTTCTTAATTGGCATATAAAGTCAGTATAAAACATTAGGATATGCATCAACCTTGGCCAGTTTCGACAGCACAACTGGGTGGTGGTAACACCCACTTGAGTGATTTTAGCCCCGTGAGCTATGAGTAAGCACAGGCCTCCTTGGGGCTGTGTAGTCTCCCTTCACTGCACTGATAACTTGAGGAAGGAGATGGAAAGTACGTGACTCACATGCTATTATTTAGCTCACCTTTCTCTTGCCCACATAGTCGATTATTAAGGGGGACCCTGGGCGGTACAGACTTGTGTCCTAATTCCTAAACTTACTTTGCTTGCATGATTGTGGTTTCTCATTGTTCTTTTTCGCCTGTTTCCTCCTCTGAAAACGGGTGGATGGCAGGCAAATTAGACAGAGTGGCCTTCTAGGCCATCGTCCCCCTAATAGAACTGACTCTGAACAGGAGCACAGCCAGGCCACCTCCCCCTCCCATGTGGGGACATGCATCTTTCGTGAAACAGTGTTTGTTGTCCAGAAGGGCACAGGCAGGTGTCCTGCTGAAGTTCATTTTAAGACTTTCAGCAGAATTGGAGCCCCGCCCAAAGGATGGGCAGAGGTCCTCCTCCTGAGCAGCTGGCAGTTTCATAGAGCACCCCACCGTGAGCCACAGAGAACGCTCACATAAGGGAGAAGCAAACCCAAGCAGAGAGCAAGCAGGAAAGACCAGGCACAGCCCTGCTGGGTGCCCCAGTACCATCCTGTTCTAGGTTCCCAAGGGGGATGCCACAAATGGGGAGACCAAACTAAGAGTTGAGGGTTGTTTTCCATCTACCTAACTTCAAAACACTAATAAGACTAGAATTCTTCAAAAACAGCAGGAGGAAGTCACCGGGCAATAGGCAGCTGCAGCCAGTAAGCTTGGGGATTGAGATCCTTCCACATGAGGCTTTTATGCAATATTTCAGAGGGCAGGAGTAGAGATGGTTATCTTTACTTATCTACTTGGCCATAAAAGAAAGACCCAGAAATGTAACCAATGGTGAAACTCCCTCCAATACATTTTAATTTATAAAAACAGGGGGGTGGGGGGGGTGTCTCAAGATGGGTGAGGAGAGAGAAGACACCATCAAAGAGGAAGATGGAATTTAAAAAATAATGCTTCCTTACAGGTCCAAGAATTCCCAGAGATACAAATATGGATTTTCAACTTCCTACACTTCCTGTGACCTGCGGTCAGGCGAAGGGGATTTTATGTAAGGAGAAAATGAAGCAAGGTGGGTTTCCTGGTCTTCTACACATTCAACCGAAAACTATCCTTGTGGATGATATATTATTCAGGGGGTAGACACCTTAGTGGGGTGTCTCTGACACCTGAGTGGGGTGTCTCCAACACCATCCCTAGCTTTGGTGATTCACTAAGAGAGCTCCTGGGTAGTTTAGCTCAGACTATGATTTATTAAATTGATGCAAAGGAAAAGGGCATATGGGACAAAGTCAAAAGGAAGCCAGGTGCCAGTTTCCAAGGGTCCTCTCCCAGCGGAGTCACACAGGACACACTTGACCCTGTAGCCACCAATTCTAACACCGTGTGCGAAATGCTGTCTATCAGAGAAGCTGCCCTGAGCCTTATCATCCAGGGGTTTTCATCGGGGTTAGTCGCATAGGTCCCCTCTGCCTAGCACAAGCCGCAATTTCAGACTCCCAGAAGGAAAGCAGGTGCTCAGCATCAACCACACTGGCATGGTGGGACACCTCTCACAATCCAGGTTCTCGAATGCCAGTCGAGGACCCACCTTGGAAGCAGACATTTCTAAAGACAGCAGTCTCGAGTCTGCGTTGTTAGCTCTCTTCTGCCCAGCATCCCAGCCAGGCCCAAGTTAAGATGGCATTTCCACACTTCTTAAATTCATAAGCATTAGCCAACCAGGCCCTCTCCCTTCTTCCCCATGAAATAGGTCCATATGACGCCCATTCAGCACCCAATACAAGAGCAAGGGCTTTAATATAAGGATGCGAATGCACACATTTGAGAAATCCAGCAACAACTTCATAACCCCATTCCCTGTAATATCTGTACAGCCTACGCTAACTGGAGGAGCACAGGACTTAGAATTAAATTTTATTTTCAAATTTCAGCTATTCCAAGAGTGTCTGTTTTGTCTGGGCCAAGCTACTCAGTCTCTGTCATCCTAAACGTCCACCTCTACAAAATAGGGATAAGAATAAAACTTGCCTCATCATATTATTTTGAGAATAACAGATATAAAATAATTTGCAAATTGTAACTGCTAAAGCACAGTCCAAATGTTCATCTGACATGATTGATTTATAGTTCTCTAGGCACTGGCAAAAAGAAATGTTTGTCTTACGACTATATTGCATATGAGTAATTTAACTTTTCCTGCTACACAACGCGACCATAATTCCTTTCAACATACAATAGCCATGAGCCCAAAATATGAGAAGTCATTGATTGCCATTAACAGGATGATCGACATTGTACAAGACAAGGCAGATCTGACTGTGCTGACAGCTGCCCCATGGCCACCTGTGTGCCCTCATTGGCTCTGAAATTCAGACTCTCTCCTGGGTCTCAGAGAGGGAGGAGAGAATGCTGCTCATTCTTCTTAAGAGCCATTGTGTTTTTATTTTTTCTTTTGAAGATAGCGAAATGCTATTTAAAAGTAAACGTTGCTGATAATAATTGCCCTTATCAATGGGCAAGAAGTAGACACAGATGGCAGAAAATTCTCTTCCACCCTCACTCTCAGGACGCTGTGGAGCCCCTGAGAGGGAACTTACCTCTCCTGTGTTGCTGATTCTGACCCCAAAGTATGGGGCCCAGAACCATGGTGTGTATGTGGTGGCAGGGAGGCCCAGTTCTGGGGTTCTCACAGTTGGGGGCACCTCCTGGCAACAAAGGGAGTTCAGCTTGTCTTGGTCTCACAGGAATTTCTGTGAAGTGTATAGAGACGGAGGATGGAAAGCAGGTCACCCTCAAGGAATTTGAAATTGAAGGAAACCATGCAAAATCCAAGAACTGGAGGCAGAGCGTGCGCTGCGGTGGCTGGCCCCTGAAACACCTCATTCAGGTATTCTGATAACAGAGGGCTTAAGCCAAGGATGTGGTATCACCATTCACCAAGTGCAAGCTTCGGCAGAACTTCCCAGTGACCAGAATACCATCATGACCTCCCTGGTCACAGCACATATATTATAACTCACACCCCACTCAGAGGATATCTTGGCTGGGTTCTATTACAGCTTAATCCTGTAAATGCATGAACGCTTATCCTGTTGAAGGTAGGACAGTTCATCGCGGCCTTGACTCTGCCACTGATAGTTGCCACTGTGTAATTTGGTCACAAGAAAGTAATTTAAATTGGGGAGAGAGCCTTAGGCTTTTGGGGCCAATGTTTAAAGTAGCATAGTTGAACTATGTATCTGAAAATATAATACACCAGTATGGGTATGTCCTGGATTACAGAATATTTCAACATTAGTTCTTTTGATAGCCATCTAAAATTCAACCTTCAGGGGAAGCCGGGATGGCTCAGTGGGTTAGGCGCTCACTTTGCAGCGCTGGGGACCGAGGATCGAATCCCGGCTCCGGCCTGTGCGGAACCATATGCTGAACTGGGAGCTCCCCCAGTTCAGTTCTCTCTCTGTCTCTGTATATCTCTCTCTCTCTCTCCTCTCTCTCTCTCTCTCTCTCTCTCTGTCAAAAATAAATAAAATAAATAAAAATATATATTTAAAAAAAAACTTAGAAAAAATAATAAATAAATAAATAAATAAAATTCAACCTTGAAAGAGAATATTAATAAATTGCATTTTAAAATATCTCTCCTTTGGTCCTCATATCAGCCCCCTAACATGGACAAAACAGGCAGGATCTCTAATTATACAAAAACCCGTGCCTTCTGACTCAATCACATGCCCTAGATGCACTTCCTTACATCATTCTAATATTATAGAAAAACTCTTTACTCAGAAACTATCTATTGAGATACATCTAAAGCCACAGGGACTATAAGCCCTAGTCCTAACCAGGACGCAGGCTGCACACTCCCAACACGAGACTGCATGTGGAGAGACAGGGTCTGGGGGAGGGGAGGTTATTTCTGACTTTGAGGTTGAGGACTGTTTCATGCAAAAGTTTCCACTGAGCTAGGTGTCAAAAGAAGAATAGTTTTGACAAGCAGAGATGGAGCAACGCATTCTACATAGAAAGCATTGCATGAAAATCCTCCCCACGATTCATTGAGAGGTTGCGGTAATGAGGTTCCATGGGCTGGGCTGATTGTAGAGGTCTTGAGGATAGAGGAAAGAGGAAAAAGAATGAACCCTTCCTTTAACCATGGGGAGACCCTGGGAGGTTTGAGTTACTTGTAGGGACTGACATAGTTGAAATAGTGCTTTAGCAGTATTCATCTGATCAGAGAATGCAGTAAATTGGAGGATGGAATGCTTGAGGCCATGAGAACCTTAACTGGCCTTCACCACCTTTTTGACAGACACCTCCCTCCCCACTCAGCCTGCAAGGCCAAGCTCAAATAGCACACTCTTTGAAGTCCTTTAAACTCATGGTATTTGTTTCCTATTGCTGCTGTAACAATTTTCCACAAACTTAGGACTTAAAATACTACAAATCTATTGTCTTACAGACCAGTGTCTCAGATCAGTTTCACGGGTCTCAAGTCAAGGTGTCAGTAGGGAGCTTTCAAGGACCATCTGCACCATGCCTTTCCGTTTCTAGATGCCGCCTGCGGGTATTGGCTCATGACCCCTTCCTTGCAACACTACAATCTCTTGTTCTGTCGCCACAGGCTCTATCACTCACTCTGATGCCCACTTATGAGGACCCTTATAATTACATTGGCCCCACCTAGATGATCAGAAAAATCTTCCCATTTCAAGATCCTTAATTTAATGACATCTGTAAAGTCCCTCTTACCATGTAAACGAACATATTCACAGGCCTGGGGATTAGGATGGGAACAGCTTGGGTGGCATTATCCAGCCTACCGTACTCACCCATCTGTGGAGTCCAAAATATGCTGAGAGCACGGTTTACCGTCTGTTGTCCTTACCCGTTACATGCCAGCTTTTCCCACTTCCCAAGGGCCTGGACACCTCTGTGTGCCCAGTGCTACCGGTGGGCCTAACACCTGTTAGTCACTCACCAAGTGTGTGCCTATAGGGTAGCTATGGTGTGTAAAGTATGAAGGTACGAGAGAGATACTGACGGGGGGGAGGTGTGGATGGGAAGGGGGTGGCAGGTGTAGAAAAGATTGTAAAGGAGAACTTGGCTGGACTTTATAGGGAGAACAACACAGAGGGGCAGCTCTTAAAGCTGAGTCTGGATAACAGAGAGCAGCATGCTACAGATTTGGAGAGGGGGGTTATTGTCCAGGAAGACACCTTGAATGTGTGTGGTTAACAACGGGACATGTCTGGAAGGCAATTGAGAACACCAAGTTCCAAAAAGTAGAAAAAGTGCAAAAGTCCAAAGTAGACACAAAGACCCATCATCACATTAACCTCACTTCTCTTTCAGAGAGGATTTCTACCAGACCCACCAAGAACAAGAAAAAAGGTAATTATCACATGACCTGCTGCCTGTGTCTCATCTATCACATTGCCAGTTTTCATCTCTCTGTTGAAATTTTTTTTTTTAATTAACCAATTCTAATAAAACTTTATTATAACATGGTGCTTTCATTACTTACTGCTTCCAAACATCACAGTATGTGAGGTCAGGACTTCTCTAAGTATCAAAACATTTGAGATAGAGGTGAAAATAATTCTTTAAAATAGAAAATGAACAACACTGGCATTGCATGTTTGTTTTAGAAAAAGATGATAGTGCCATACTATCTTAAAATTAAACATAAAAGTTGGGGCTGGAGTTGGAAAAACATGACCTTGAAAGGCACAAAACAAAACCTGTAATGACTATTGCCTTTGTAACACTGTATTTTCATTCGTTTTTTCTGAATTCCGGCTTTAATGAAATAAGAATAAAGCAAAAGTTTCCCCAGAAACATCCCATGGTCACACTGGCTGACCTAATGTAGAGAAGAATTCCCCCTTGGAATGGATTTATAGCCTCATGTCACCTGGGCAACAAACAACCAAAATCACTTTCTCTCCTCTTTCCTCCCCCTCACATGTACACACTCACACCAAGCCCCTCTCCAAGGGATCCTTCCTCAAGGGAAATGTTACTTCCTTTAGGAAACGACACCTGGAGAATAGAGTGATTGGGAGGCACGTGTGCCCTGAGATAGAGGTTGCTGACCTGAAAAATCCTTTCCTTTTTATAGAGGCTCTTGGGCCCCACCAGAGGGACTTTGCAGAGCTCAGTTCCGTTTATGAAGGTGAATTCTCTTTCCTTTGAAGTAACACCTGGAGCTCAAGGATCACTGGTTTCCACGCTATGTGAATTGCATGCAAGGCAGTGAGATAACTGAGGCCTTCCATAGTTTCGTCAAGACTGGGTGTGAAACAGAACCCGTGAGATGAAGAAAGGAGATGAAAGAACTTCCATTTTCCTAACCTTTGACAGAGGTGACCTTGACCATCTCTGCCACATCAGAAATGCAGGCTTCACAAAGTTGCTTTCTGGAGCTACCTGCTCCACTGACTTGATGCTAGAAATTCAGTGTAGGCTATGCACCCACAATCTGGGTTTTCTGGAGAAAGAGACATTATTTGGTCTGCTTAAGACCAATGCAATCTGGGTTAATCGACTGAGTTGGCCATCTCCCATCTCTTCATCACAGGCACCCTCTGGCCTCACAGCTCTTAAGGTACAACCATCTCACTTCTCAGAGGGTCTCTTCTGTCTTCAGTCACTTGGCTTCTGTCACTTGTGTCACTCAGCCCCAAATGGCAGATGGTGCTGTTAGCAGCAGCTTTTTTGCTCATACGTTTCCTGTTAAAACTACTAGTGATGACTGAGGTGCTCCAAGATAGTAAGATATAAAACTGCAAGCTGATTATTTACTGACTGCTAAGAAATCTCTTCTCCCAAGTGATGATAGTCATTTGTTCACACACTTACATATCTATTCAGCAAACAACTGTGGGGCCATGACTAAGAGCCAGGTGATAAGCTTGGCCAATGACAATACAAGGCCCAAACAAGAAGCCTAAAGGATTCTTTCAACTTCATTGTATAACACAAGAGAATAACTAATGGAGTGGGGTGGGAGTTCTAAGCCACTCAGAAAGGCAAACTGACATGATCACTTCTCAGGTCATTATGTATTGGATCACAGTGGGGGGCTTGTCTCACAGGGCATCTGCCCTGGGCTGGAGGTAAAAGCTGAGGCAGTCATTGCTCTAGACTGGAAGGAGGCCAAGTCATTTCACAGATACTCAAGGTCAATGCAAGTATTACACTTGGGATTCAGGAGGAAGTAGAGAGGTGCTTACCATCAGGAAGAAGAGGTATAGCACAGGGACCTTGTACCCATTTTATCTCTAGAGCTACACCCCAGGAGAGCTAAAGAAGGTGATGCAGTTCACAGGCACACTTGCTTGGCATCCAGGACTCAGCCCTGTGGTTGCTGGGGGCTGTGGGTGATGAGTCCTTAGCCTGATTCTCTTATTGCAGCTCCAACTCCACCTGTAGAAACCAAGGCCATACTCCCCTCCTACATGACTTTACAAAAGCCTGCTATGGCGCTGAGAGCCAGAGAATAGAACTTGCACTGGGCCAAACTATCACTGACACATAACTTAATGGTTTTTTAATTCTCTGGTTAGATATACAGACCCATAAAAGCAGATATGAAACAAAGGGAGGGTTGTGGCATGAATTCTTTATATAAAGAATTCTGCTCAAATGTGTGGTTAATGAAAACTCATATTCAATATTGTCACTCAATCTTTCCTTTCTATAGACAACACCAGAGTCTCACAGTGATGACTTCATTGACCCCTATGTAAGTATTGACTCCCACTTGTAACCTCAGAACAATCCAGGCCTTTTCCCTCAGTACATTATCTGTGTCATTGTCACAAAGCGTACTCACATTCAGTTGGAGCATGTCGTTGTGTGTGGTGAGCAGAGAACAGACACATCACTCACACCAGGTAGATGGTTCTAGGGTTGGGTGTCTCAGTGTGAAAGCATCCTTTCCATCTGTTTAGTGGAAACCTTCCTATTCCCTTATTTCCCCTTGAAAGTGAGCATAGGAAGCAGAGCTCTGGACCACTGAAGTCTTTAGAGTTGGGACTCAAGGTGGTAATGGGCAGGGCTGGCCTGTAGATTAAGAGTAAGGAGCAAATATGAGAGGATAGCAGAATATTAAAAAAGGCAGTGGGGAAAGAAAAGAAAATCCCAAACTTTCACTCTGTGGTACAGGCAGAGCTAAGATGGTTTTATGCATCAGCTGGAAGTAATAGGCCAGGCCCAGCTGGCAATCTCAAGGTGGACACTGTCCTGCAGAGAAATGTTCTCAGGGCAAGGGTTTGTTTTTGGTTTTGTTTTTTAATGGAGGCCCTGTGGCCCATTCCTACTTTATTGTGTAACATGAGAGCATAGCTAATTGGGTGAGTAGGGGTCCTAGGCTTCTCAGAGAGGAAGGCAATGACATGGCCACCTCTCCAGTCATCACGCCTTGGGTCACACTGAATGGTTTCTCTATGGCCTCTCTGCCCTAGGCTGAAGGTAAAAGTTGAAGCAGTGATTCTAGGATAGCTCAGTAAGCTGAGTGCTTGCCTTGCAACCATAATGTCCAAGGATCGAATCCCAGCCCCAGCCCATGCAAACTCATATGCTGAACTGAGATGCAACTGATAACCACTGGGATGACTCAGAGGCAAGGTTCTCACCTCCTATGAGAGAGGCCCCCAGTTCAGTTCCCGACCCAGTTGCCCCATATCCATCTGTCTGGAATAAAATAAATCCTAAAAAAAACAAAACACTGTGGCAGTCATTGGTCCAGACTGGAAGGAGACCAACTCATTCTACAGATATCCAAGGTTCAGAAACTTTGACTGAGAAGCCTCAAAAGAGTAGTCAGCATCCATGGGTTTCATCCATTATGACAAAAAGGAAAATCAGTTACATGGCCCCATGTTAGATATTCCCAAGGATGTCCCTGGCAGGTCATTTCATATGTTTTCCTAATCAAAGGGAGCACACAGGCAAGTGACATCTTGCAGCTTAAAATTTCCTCATATATGTGACTTTTGTGTCTCTTCTTCTTATATTGAATTTATAAATGAAGAAAATTTACAAATTGAGTATAGCCCAATTCACCCCAGCTCATTGGGCCCAGGGATGATATTCTGACTGTTATGATTTATAACCCAAATAACAGGCCATTTTTCATTGGTTAATAAGATAGTACTATGCTTAGGGCCTCTATATCCTTGGAGCAGCAGACTTCACAGAAGCCCTGAGAATGAGATCAAATATTTATATATTGGGATCAGCAGAACTGGTGATGGATTGGGTGTCTGGGGTGGGGAAAAGGCAGAATCCATGTTCACCTCCAGGCCCTGGGTGAATGATGGGGTGCTTGGTGAGATGAGGAACACTAAAACGGGGGCAGATGTGAGACAGGAAGATAAGGAATGTGCTTGGGAAAAGGTGGGCTTTAGAGGCAATGAAATACTTCTAACTAGAGATGATAGAAAGTGGATGTTTTGGTGGCTTGGAAGGAGATCAGAGACACAGGTCCTAAAGTCTGGGGATAAATGTGGTAGGTGTGGTCACCGGAGTAGTTATGGTCACCAGGAGAATGGAAGGAGCAGAGGATGTAAGACAGAGCTCCAAGGAATTCCAACATTCTAAAGTGAGGAACCTGAAAAGAAAGAGGAACAATGTTAGGGAGAAAAATCCAAAAGAGTAGAGTATCACAGAACAAAGCATAGCATTTCTAGAAGGAAGAGGTAGAATGGCGCTTCCTGTCACCTCCCCACTTCCTCACCACCCACCAGAGTCCCAACTACCCACCCCTGGGTGGGTCAGTCCCCAATTCTGTCCATTATTTTGTACCTACATTGTCACATGAGCATGTGAATTCCTCCTTGTCACCCATGGTGTAAACTAGATACTTTCATTTAAGTGAAGGGCTGTCCTTCATTGGATGAAAAGTTTCCCCTCCACACAGTTCTCCTCAAACTGCTGTCTTTCTGCTCAGGTGGACCCAGGAGAGGAGCCAAATCTTTCTGGGCATTTCTCCATCACAGACACACAACCCCTGTACACAGAAATGTTTGTATGTAGGGATTCACATGTTACTGCCATATAGATTATCACAAATAAAAGAAAAAATATGATTTTTCCATGCCTACCAATGACCTCACTCCTTGACCAATTCTTATCATGGTTTATAAATTCCAATGTTGTTAACACATGTTTTTTCATTCCACAATACTTATGTGTAAACACTTAAATTTTTAACTTCACTGAATGAAATTTAATCTGGCTAACAATCCTGCATATAAAAATTGCAGGAAAAGCCAGCCTTAATCAATTTTGTGGGCTTCTCTGTCTCCCTCTCATAGAACAAAGCACCAAGTCATCCATGGGGCCCATGGGTGCCATTAGCACACTCCCTGGCCATTCAGAGATGGCACCTCCATGTCTTCCATGCCAAGCAGAGTCCTGGGCATCTTCCCCAGGCTCCCAGAGCCGAAGAGCTCCATGCTCCCTGGCACCCACCTTGCCATCTGTCCCCAAGCTCTTTCCCACCCAGAGGCACCGTCTCACAGGCCCAGGGGCCCTCCCGGCACAGAATCCACAGTCCAGGATCCCCTCCCAGGCCCCTCAGCTTGTGGGGAGCTTATGGCTGAGAAAATGGGGTGCAGTAATATCTCAGCAGTTTATTCCATCATATTAAATTTTCAGTAAATCACTCTTTGATGAGTTATTTTAGATGATGTAATGTAGACAACCAGAGAAGACACTGTCTTCCTGAACCAGATTTCGCCAGCAGAATAATAAATTGCTCAGATGATCTTTAACTCATCCATTTTTTTATTGCTAGCCTTTCTATGTCAGAATCTCTGTCTTCATAAGAAAAACTTTCCTCATCTAACACACAGCCTCTTCCTACTGAACTTCACAGCAGACCAGAAGGTCTTCTGAAATCTCTGCTCAACATTGTTCTTTAATATTTTGAGCAGAGAAATTGACAAGTGTCACCCTGGTACAAGCAAAGGCTGTGTGTTCTAGAGTCCCAATAGGTCCACCTTCCGGGGGTCTCACTAATCCCGGTGATGTCTACGTTATCTTCCCTTACAGCCAGAAAACTCAAATGAATGTGAGGTGTGCCGTAGAAGAGGAAAGCTGTTCTGCTGTGATACGTGTCCAAGGTCCTTTCATGAGAAATGTCACATCCAGCCTATAGATGCTGACAGGTCAGTGAGACATGGCCCCCTCTTACCCTTCCTTCTTGTAGTACAGCTCCTCCCATCGTGCCCACTCAGTCTACCATGTTTATCTTTGCAACAGGGTCTTTAAGTACCAGGATCCAGAAATACAATCCAGAGCTATCTAACAGTGCTGGCAGCAGTAGAATAATGAGAAATGAAAACTCTTCAAGTAGTTATTAGGTGTAATAACTCCCCCACTTGGTACCCAGACTCATGCACTTTGATGGGACAATGACCCCATACATTAGCTGCTAGTTTAAAGCATATGCCACCTGTCAGGGAACATCACAAAGCTGGCAAGTCTGGGGCTGTGATGAGCCTTCAGAAAGCCATCCCAACAGTCTCTCAAGTCAGCTGATCCTTGGTCCCAGGGTATGTGATAAAATCCATGAATTCTGAGGGTGTGAGCCCATTGCTGTGTTTCCTTTGCTGTAAAATGTATCCTAGGTCAGAGGTGATGGTATGCAGACTAACATGGAGATTGAGAAGGCAATTCTCTCAGGGGTGGTGTAGGCAGAGGATGATGTCTACCAGGAAGGCCTGTGTCCCAGGGAGGACAGAGCATTGCCCTCCACAATGGGCGGAATCTAATGCAACCCACCTGCTGTCAGGGAGCTCCCAGGGAGTGGTGCCACCTGGGGGTTCTGCAGAAAGCTCTGCGGTTGGGCGATGTGCCGAGGAAGCAGACAGACCTGCTTTTCGGTCAAGCCCACATAGTCTCCATTGGTGGACCACGGGTGCTTTATAACGGCCTCTTTTTCTTTATCAGTTACAGTTGACATACAATAATATGCTCATTTCAGGTAGACAACCTAGTGATTAGACATTTGTATAACTTACCAAGTAACCTAGTGATTAGACATTTGTATAACTTACCAAGTAACCTAGTGATTAGACATTTGTATAACTTACCAAGTGATCACCCCATAAGTCCAGTACCCACCGGACACCATACATAGTTATTACAATGTTATTGACTAA
Organism: Craseonycteris thonglongyai; assembly: GCA_004027555.1. Taxonomy (NCBI): domain Eukaryota; kingdom Metazoa; phylum Chordata; class Mammalia; order Chiroptera; family Craseonycteridae; genus Craseonycteris; species Craseonycteris thonglongyai. The sequence continues at coordinate 6,802 of PVKE010007246.1, read as the reverse complement.
ATTCCCCATGTTGTACTTTTCATCCTCGCAACTGTGTTTATAGCTGGCAATCTGCACATCTTCATCTGTAATGGGCCTCTTGAGCACTGGGGTGACCCCGGAGAGAGGCTAACTGACATCTCTAAGATGAATCGTTGTAGCCACCTGATGATCAAGAGTCCCCCCAGCACAGAGAGCCTGGTAGAGAGGAGTGGAGAATGATTCCAGGGACACATGGAAGATCTAACACTCTGTTGGTAGATTTCTTTCCATGAAGTCTCAGCAGCACAGATTCTGGGTAGAGATAGGGCAATGCCAGAGGGAGGGATGCCTGTGGAGGTTGCTGTGTGCTTAGTCAACAAAGCTGAGAGCCAAGAGCTGGTTTCCTGGCTTTTCCTGTGACCTGATGGCTTATGAAGGCCCACAACTCCAAAGGTCCTGATTTCCAAAACTTGACTCTGGCAGGCGGGGCTCACAGCCACGCTCACAGTGGCTTGGATGGAAACCTAAGTTTTGAGGTGAATGAGAGTCCACCATGGCACATCACTCAACAGACTTCCAGCCCTGAAACCACTACTGATAGGAGGGGTGTCTTTGGCAATGGAGCCAAATGAGGCTCTTGTGGAGAGGGGCTTCCAAGGGAGAAGTTGGATACAAGGTGAAAACCATTCGTCATTCTTCAATGGAGGATTTTAGCGGCTGTAGGAATGGTAACTGCTTCACAGAGAATCTGGCCTCGCTCACTTTATGTCCTTCCTCTCAGGAACCCATGGAATTGCATCTTCTGCTGGATAAGGGTCAATCAGGAAAGTCGCCCAGAAAGACACATATGTCAACAGGAATCAGAGGTGCTGGAAAGTCTGATGAGGGCTGAGGAGCAGTTGGTGAGCTGAAATGTGAACCTGAAGCCTCCTGCTTTCTATTTAGTTGAGAGAAGAAGCACAGTCTTGCTGGGGATTGGGGGAATGGTGTCCAAAGGCAGGCTGCTGTCCCGCACTGTGCTTTGATCACATGACCTAACACAATTCACCTTCCGACGGGAACCCCCATTCCGTGTTGGTTTCAGAGTCCACAGGTTTGGGAGTTACGTGTTTTGTCCGAACATGCTTACGAGCCCCATTTCTCCAAGCTGCTTTTCACTGAACACCTCCTCTATCTTTTGCAGAAATGTGAGTTCCTCCTCTTGAAGGTCTATTGCTGTTCAGAAAGCCCCTTTTTCGCTAGAGAACCATATTATGTAAGTAACAGTAACAAAGCCCCAAACTGGCATTTAGCAGATTTGTGATGTGAATGCAATGGGTAGAAGTTGCCATTATCTTTGCCTTGTTGAAGGATGTCTTCCTCAGCTTAGCCAGCCCTTAGCAGCTTACGCTGCCGTGACAAAGTACCCCAGACTGAGTGGCTCCAACAACAGAAATTTAGTTCTCAGAGTTCTGGAGGCTGGAAGTCCGAGATCTTGGAGCCAGGATGCTCAGATCCAGTGACAGCCCTCTTCCAGCTTGTAGGTGCCAACTTCATGCTGTGTCCTCACGTGGTGGACACAGAGGGAGAGAGCTTTCTGGGGTCCCCTTAATAAGGGCACTAATCCCATTCATGAGTACTCCACCCTCACAACCTAATTATCCCCAAAGGCCGCACCTCCTAACATCTGAACTGGGGGCGGGGGTGGATACAAACAGATCCTAGCAGTGAGAGTCAGTACAAAGTAGGCTTGAAACCTTGTTAACCGCCTGTCTTTTGGTGCTTTTGTCAACAGAGTAAAGAGCCATCTCAGGGCCCAAAGAAGTCCATGTGGTTGAACAAAATCAGGAGAAAGCTGGTTAGGAAGCTATACCCCAAAGTGAAGGAGTTTGTGAGGGACATGCGCCTCATCTTTCAGAACCACAGGGTATTTTACAGGGTAAGTGGCTCTCCCTGCTCCCCTTTTGATTACAGTTAAGTCACTCTGCCTTTCATCTTCTTGTGTCAGACACAAGTCCACACAAGTAAACTTCTGGAAGGATTCCCAAAGCCCCGTGGTCTACGGAGAGAAAAATAAGAACAAACCTGAGGTGTCGTTGCAAATGTTACCCCAGGAGCTCAGTGTCCCCTCACTTCTAGATCGCAGATTCTCTCCCACAGAGAATGGGAGCCTGCAGACCTAGACCTTCAACAGGCACCAAAGTGCATTTTCAAGGCAACCAGGGATTCTTGTCTCCAAAGGAAAATACCAAATCAAAGTTCTCAGATTTCAAAATTTTGGATTTCTTGACATTGGCACTCCCCAGTGCTGTATTAAAAGTTAACAGGATTTGCCTAAAGGGTGAGAATGAAGGAAAAAGGGAAGCACCATGAATTTGTCCTCGACACTTCTACGCTATCATGTTACAACTAATATGTGCTATGTTCAAAACTCAAGTGGCTATCATTTTTTTTAATTTGGCCAATCAATCAATTACTGATGAAGAATTAGGCTGCAATATGGTACAATTTTGGCTTCTCTGTCTTCTAGATAAAGGGAAATGATCAAGCCCTCAGGGATCATGAGCTATTCTTAACTAGGTCAATCCTCACTTAACATTTGTGGTAGCCTAAAATGAAGATCCGCATTATCTGAGACTTTGGGACTCTAAGCTTATTAGCACGGCTATTACTGTTTTTGTCTTTGCTCTTTCAGGACAAGAAATTCATCACACTAGGACTTCAACTAGAGGCCAAATTTGAGAATGATTTCAAAAACATTTTTGAAATTCAGACAATCAGGGAGAACAGCTCAGTCTGAGCCCATTGTTGTCTGATGACAGAACATCTGGTGCTATTTCCCCTTTCGGCCCCTCCAGTCACACGCTGTGAAGTCCCCCACCGTGAAGTCCCCCACCATCCTGCCTGTGCCCATGTCATCATGTCCTACTTACTGTTTTCCAGCCTTTTTGTTGTTGCCATTCCTGCTCATTTGTTTTTCTAAATAAAATTTTAAGTTGCCTTTTCAAGTTCTTGTACTGAGTAATTTGCAGTAAGGTTTACCATGGAAAGTATTAAGTCTTCCTATAAAGGGTCATATTATATGCTTCCATTTATTTGAATCATTTATTATGTTCTTCAATAAAGTTTTCTCTTCTTTTCCTCCCTACATAAAACACATTTATTTATTCATTTATTTATTTATTTACTCTCAGGTATTTTATAACTTTCCTTGTTACTGTGAAAGTGACCTTTTTCCCATTATATTTTATTACTAATTATTGTTTGCTCTAGAATGTTACTGTTATTTATATATTTTGGTCAATGATTACCATATTTAATACTGGATATCATCTTTTGGGCTTTTCCCCAGTAGCATCAGGAAATGTACCATTTCCAACTTCCAATTCATAAAATCATAATTGGTACAGCTGATAGAAGCACTAAAACTGCTGACAAGTCTTGATTCTGTTGGGGAATGACATGACATTAATCAAAAAGATGTTGTTTTACACGCATGTTTCTACAACATCAAATAGAAGCACATCTAATTAATCAATAGTGCTCATACTGCTAAATATGAATGTATGATTTCTTGTCTCTGAGCACATGTAACAAAGGAAATGCAGAGAATGGGATTTTAGTATCACAGATTCATGCACATGTGTGTGGTACTCAAAGTAAAAAGCCATGGGAAGCCGGGATGGCTCAGTGGGTTAAGCGCTCACTTTGCAGCCCTGGGGACCAAGGCTCAAATCCCAGCCCTGGCCCATGTGGACCCATATGCTGAACTGAGGAGTGCCCCCAGTTTGGTTCTCACTGGGGTGAGACCTAGGCCCAGTTCCTGCCCTGTGCAGCCCCACTCCCACCTGTGGAAGAAAACTATGTGGAAAAACAAATGATGTACAACTATGGAGACTGTTCTCGGCCCTCCCCCTTCTCTCTGTCTCTGTCTCTGTATCTCTCTCTCTGTCAAAAACAATAAAAATAAATCTTAAAAAAAAAAAAAAAGTAAAAAGCCTCAGGGAAAAGCAGTTCCGAATTCAGACTCCTGGAACCCTCAAATTCAAGACTTTTATGCCCTCCCTGACCCAATTTTTGGTGAGCTAGAAGCTGCCTGCTCCTCCTTTCCAATATTTGTTTTCAAATAGTTATTATTGATGTTCTCTGAATAAGTGAATGAACATCTTTATTAATTGCAATGTGTGTGACCCACCTACATAGAATTTAAAAAAAAAAAGGAGGGTTGGGGAGAAGCTGGGATGGCTCAGTGGGTTAAGTGCTCACTTTGCAGCCCCGGGAATCAAGGATCGAGTCCCAGCCCTGGCCCATGTGGACCCATATGCTGAACTGAGGAGTGCCCCCAGTTCAGTTCTCACCAGGGTCTCACCCCGGCCCAGTGCCTGCCCTGTGCAGCCCTGTGCCCACCTGTGGAATGAAACTATGTGAAAAAACCAATGATGTGCAACTCTTCTGGGCCCTCCCCCTTCTCTCCGTCTCTGTATCTCTCTCTCGCTCGCTCTCTCACTCGTCAAAACAATAAAAATAAATCTTTAAAAAAAACCCAGAGGTTTATAAAATTAGTTAGGAGCGGATGCTGGATGGCTCAACGGGTTAAGCACTCACCTTACTGACACAGGAACCAGGGTTCGAGTCCCAGCCCCAGCCCATACTGACAATTCTGTGTGATCATTGCTGATCTCTGTACAAAGCAATCAATCCCTTGGAAATCTGTGTTTGGCCAAGGAGGCAACATAGAAGGAAATTCCTTAATAAGGAAACTATATGAAAGACCAGAAAAAAATCATCTAAAACTCCAGGCACTCTATGCTGCTCTTTAAATTCAGTTGAGCCCCTACATTAACATGACGTTAGTCAGAATCCCCAGAGGCTGCAAAAACTTACCCAAGATGGGCAGTTTTGCTGTGTCTTGCTCTGCCTTTTCTTAGACCTCATTTTGCTACTTCTTATCCTTTGTATTAATCTTTATCTGTTTTTTTTCTCCTTGTATTTTTCACCCAGGACCACATCGGGAGATGGGCCCCTGAATGAGTGTATATGATGACTCAGAGCCCTCCCCCCCGCACTCCCTATTTGCCCCCAAGTCCCACTCAACCTCCCTCCTGAACCCAGAACCTGTTCAGATTGTTTCCATGAATAACAATGGACTGACTCCTAGTGGTTCAGCCCTTACACTTGTTTTAAAAAGATGTTCGGCATGTCCTAAAAAAAAATTAGTTTTTTACTAATGAAAAATACAACAAACAATTAAAATGAATCCTTCGTAGAAAAGAAAATGTATATTTGGACATTGAGTTATTTGCTATTATGCCTGGTGTGTGTTTCCAAATTAATTTTGTTCATAAAATTCATGAAGAGAAATAGTAACTGCTTACTAAAAGCTATAAATCCTAGAGCAACTAATGCTTTCAGATATATTTGATTATTATTTCCCTTTCTTTCTTCTAAAGGAAACAGGTGTTTGCTGAATTGAGATCCAGACATCTAGGATACTGGTCCTGGCTCCGCCTTTACTTCCCTACACAACTTTGTAAAAAAATTTTTTTTTTAATTTTTCTTTTTTTTAATTTTTTTATTGTTTTGACAGAGAGAGAGAGAGAGAGAGAGAGAGATACAGAGACAGAGAGAGAACCAAACTGGGGGAGCTCCCCCGTTCAGCACATGGGTCCGCACGGGCCAGGGCTGGGACCCGATCCTTGGTCCCCTGTGCTGCAAAGTGAGCGCCCAACCCACTGAGCCATCCCGGCTTCCCTTGTAAAAGATTTTAAAATAGTCATGTGCTTATGCTTCCTCTATTAAACAAGGATAATGACAGTTGTTCTGCTTACTCCTTACTAATGTTTTAAAGATGTGGGATATTATTTCCAAAAAAAAAAATTTTAAGATTTACTGTATTGTTTGAGAAAAGGTGAGAGAGAGACAGAGAAAAGGAGGAAGGACCCAGAGCAACCTCCATAGTTGCACATCATTAGGTCTGACACAGTTTCATTTCACACAGGTGGATGTGGGGCCAACCATAGTGGAAACTGAACTGAGGACCAGTGATCAGGGCACCACCTCATAATTATATATCTGGACCTCCCGTGAAACAATGTGCTTCCATGGGGGCACTTCTGGACTTTATGTCACTCTGAATCTCAGTGGCCCCTGACTTTGTGTTGCTTGTCCCTTTCCCTGGGACAGTGAAGAAGAAAAGAAGAAAGGGAAAAAAAAGGAAAAAAACATTGAAATCTTATATGTGATAAGCCTAAGGGGTTTTAAGAATGGTGGAACAAGTAGGAAAGTTTAAAAATAATTAATTACCCAACAAAGTGATCAGAGAGGAATGAAAGCTTATCTCAATATAAATTGTCCAAGTGAAAAGCCTCTGTGAACTGTAGAAACCTTAGGGAAGAACAGAGGAATTTTCTCAGCAGAATATCCATCTTCTGGATATTCCCAGAAAAAGAAAAAAAAGACAACTAAATCCAAATTTGGCCCATCCTTTTTTCATGATGAGATCAGAGAACAAGTCAGTTCTGGTCACTGTTACTTACATTCACACTGCCTAGCACAGCTGAGACACAGTAAGCATTTCATGCATACTTGTTAAATACAGTATTTTTTCGCTCCATAAGACGCACCTGACCATAAGACGCACCTAGTTTTTAGAGGAGGAAAATGGGAAAAAAAATATTCTGAACCAAATAGTGTAATAAAATATTTAATAAACTATAACAGAATAACATTTGAACCATGTAAAGTGAACAGCAGTCAACAGTGGCATTAAGAACCATTATCACTGTCATTAACAAATGGAGAGACTTAAAGGTTTGAGTACTCTAGTTTTCTGGAAACCCCAAGAACTCATCATCGCTAGAGT
>PVKE010007245.1:0-51374 GCA_004027555.1 Craseonycteris thonglongyai | reverse complement strand
TTTGCTGTGCCAAAGCTTTTTAGTTTGATATAGTCCCATTCATTTATTTTTGCTTTTACTTCCCTTGCCTTTGAGGTTAAGTTCATAAAGTCCTCCCTGAACTTAAGGGCTATAAGTTTAGTACCAATACTTTCTTCTATACAATTTATTGTTTGGGGTCTTATATGGAGGTCTTTAATTAATTTTGAGTTAATTTTGGTATATGGTGACAGTTCGTATTTCAGATTCATTCTTTTGCATGTGGTTTTCCAATTTTCCCAGCAACATTTGCTAAAGAGGCTTTCTTTTCCCCACCGTATACTTTTTATTCCTTGGTCAAAAATTATCTGTCTATAATTTCTGGGGTTTTGATGCTCTTGTATTGGTCTGTGTGTCTGGTTTTGTTTGTTTGTTTGTTTTTTGCCAATACCATACTGTTTTTATTATTGAGGCTTTGTAGTATAGATTGAAATCAGGAAGCGTGATACCTTCAGACTTACTCTTTTTTGGAGGACTGCTTTGGTGGTTCAGGGGTCTTTTGTGGTTCCATATAAATCTAATGATTCTCTTTTTCTCTTATTTCTTGAAAGAATACTTGTGAAATTTAAATGGGAATTGTATTAAATCTGTATATTGGTTTGGGTAATATGGCCATTTTATTATGATAATTCTTCCAATCCACGAACATGGAATATCTTTTCATTTCCTTGTGTTTTCATCAATTTCTTTTAATAGTGTCTTATAGTGTTCAGTGTATAGGTCCTTCATGTTTCTTTGTTAAGTTTATTCCTAGGTATTTTATTCTTTTTTGTTTCAATTGCAAAAGGTACTGATTTTCTCATATCTTTTTCTGAGGTTTCATTGTTGGCATATGAAAATGCAATTAATTTTTGTACATTGATTTTGTATCATATGACGTTACTGTATTTGTTTACTGTCTCTAATAGTTTCCTGGGGGAGTCTTTAGGATTTTTTATATAAAGTATCATGTCATCTGCAAGAAGTGAAAGTGACAGTTTTACTATTTCTCCCCGAATTTGGATACCTTTAATTCCTTTTTCTTGCCTCATTCCTCTGGCTACAATTTCCAATACCATATAGAATAGCAGTGGTGACAGGGGGAATCCCTGTCTTGTTCCTGATTTTAGGAGAATAGGCTTCAGCTTTTCCCCATTTAATACAATATTAGCTGAAGATTTGTCATATATGGCCTTTATTATGTTAAGGCACTTTTCTTCTGTTCCCCTTTTATTCAGTGTTTTGATCATAAATGGATGTTGTATTTTGCCAATGCTTTTTCTGCATCAATTGATATAATGATATGATTTTTATCTTTTGTTTATGTGGTATAGTACATTGATTGATTTGTATATGTTGAACTTTCCTTGTGTTCCTCAGGTGAATTCCACTTGATCATGGTTCTAATTGTTTTAAAGCATTATTGTATTCTACTTGCTAACATTATGTTTAGAATTTTTGCATCTGTGTTCATCAGAGATATTGATCTATAATTTTCTTTTTTGTGTGTGTGTTATCCTTACCAGGGTTTGGTATTAGGGTAATGTTGGCCTCATAGAATGAGTTGGGAAGTATTGCTTCATCTTCAATTTTTTTGGAATATTTTGATGAGGATGGGCATTAATTCTTCTTTGGATGCTTGATAAAACTCATTGCTGAGACTGTCTGGTCCAGGGCTGTTGCATTTGGGGAGGTTTTGGATGGTAGTTTCAATTTCTTTACTGTTGATTGGTCTATTTAGGTTATCCAGTTCTTCTTGGTTCAGTCCAGGTAGACTATATATTTTTAGAAACTCATCCATATCATTTAGGTTGTTAAGTTTGGTGGTATTAAGCCTTTCATAATATTTTCTTATGATCCTTTGTATTTCTATGGTATCGGTCATAATCTCTCCCCTTTCATTTCTAATTTTGGTTATTTGTGTCTTTTCATTTGTCCTTTGGTGAGCCTAGTCAGGGGGTTGTCACTTTTATTGAATTTTGTCAAAGAACTAGCTCTTTGTTGCATTAACTTAACAATTGAAAAGTTAGTTCTGCTCTAACTTTTATTATTTCTTTCCTTCTACTAACTTTGGGTTTCTCTCTCCTTATTGCTTTTGCTTCATCCCAATAATTTTGATATGCTGTATTTTAATTGTCATTAGTTTTAATGTATTTTAATGTCTTCTTTTATTTCTTCTTTGATTCAGTCATTTTTAAATGACACGTTGTTTAATCTCCACATATATGTGATTCTTATTGCTTTCTTTTTGCAGTTGATCTTCAACTTCAAAGCTTTGTAGCCTGAGAATATGCTTGCTATAATTTCAATTTTCTTAAATTGCTGAGGCTAGCTTTGTGTCTATCCTTAAGATACGGTCTATCCTTAAGAATTTTCCATGTGCACTAGAAAAAAAATATATATATAGCCTTGTGTTGCATAATGGAGTATCCTATAAATGTCAATTATGTCCAATTGTTGTAATGTATTATTTAAAGCTGATATCTCCTTATTTATTTTCTGCTTGGATGATATGTCCATGGCTGGCATGGGGGTGTTTATATCCCCATCCCCTATTATAATTGTGTGGGGGTTTTTTTCAGTTTCTTCTTTTAGATCTTTTAGTATTTGCTTTGTACATTTTGGTGCTCCCTGGTTTGGGGCATATATACTAATATTTCTTCTTGTTGATGTGTTGTCCCTTTTATCATTATGAAATGTGCATCTTTTTCTCTTACTACCTTTTTTAACCTTATGTCAGTTTTATCAAATATCAGTATGGCAACTCCTGCTTTCCCCTGGCTGCCATTTGCTTAGAGTATTGTTTTCCATATTTTCACTTTGAGTCTGTTTGTCCTTGTGGCTGAGGTGTGTCTCTAGGAGACAGCATATCAATGGGTTTTGTTTTTTAATCCACTCTGCTACTCTGCATTTTTTTTTAATATAATTTTTATTTATTTATTTTTGACAGAGAGAGAGAGACAGAGACAGAGACAGAGACAGAGAGAGAACTGAACTGGGGGAGCTCCCAGTTCAGCATATGGTTCTGCACGGGCCGGGGCCGGGATTCGATCCTTGGTCCCTGGCGCTGCAAAGTGAGTGCTTAACCCACTGAGCCATCCTGGCTTCCCCAACTCTGTATTTTTATTGGTGAGATCAGTGCATTTATTTTAGGAGTGATGATTGATATATGAAGTTTTTCAATGGCCATTACTTCCTCCTTTTTTATTTTTTGGTTGCCCCAACTCTCTCCCTTTATTTTGATTTTTGTTTCAGGTCAAATAGCTTCCTTCAGTATTTCTAGATATACTGGCCTTGTGCTAAAGAATTCCTGAGTGTTCTGTATGTCTAAAAAGGGTAGATGGGGGAAGGTGGGATGGCTCAGCAGGTTAAGTGCTCGCTTTGCAGTCCTGGAGACAGAGAATCAAATCCCGGCTCTGGCCCAGGCAGACCCATATGCTAATCTGGAGTGTGCCCCAGTTCAGTTCTTGCCAGGGCCTATGCAGGAGGCTCCTTGCCCAGTTCCTGTTCTGTGCAACCCCACACCCACCTGTGGAGTGAAACTATATGGAAAACTAATGCTCTCAACTATGGAGACTGCTCTGGGCCCTCCCCCTTCTCTCTCTCTCCCTCTCTCCCTCTCCCTCTCCCCCCCCCTCTCTCTCTCTCCCTCTGTGTGTGTGTGTGTGTGTGTGTGTGTCTCTTTGTGTCAAAAAACAATAAAATTAAATCTTTAAAAAGGGTAGATGATTCTTGGCTGCTAATTTCTCTCAATATTTGGAATATCTGATTGTACTCCTTCCTGGCTTGTAGAGTTTCTATTGAGATGACTCATGATAGCCGGATGGGCTTTTCTTTAAAGGTTATATATATATTTCTTCCTCGGGCTGCCTTAAGAATTATTACTTTGTCTTTGATTTTTGACATCTCTAGTGTAACGTGCCTTGGAGAAGACCTGCTAGAGTCCAGGTAGCTAGGGCCCTGTTTTCTTCTTGAATTTGGAATTCCAGTTTTTTGTATAGATTTGGAAAGTTCTCATCTACTATTTGACTATACTCTGTGTAGAATTTTGTTCCGTCTTTTCTGGTATCTATATTATTGTAATGTTGCTCTTTCTAATGAAGTCAGATAGTTCTTGTAGAGTTCTTTCATTTCTTTTGATTCTAAAGTCTCTCTTTCAGTGATATTTCCATGTTTTTATCTTTAATATTGCTAATTCTTTCCTCCATCTGGGCAGCCCTGTTTCCCACACTAATTTAATTCATTTTGTGGTTTTTATTGCATTATTTACCTGTAGAATTTCCATTTGATTCTTTTTATAGTTTCAATTTCTTTGTTAAAATATTTCTTTTGTTCACAGCTTTCCTTTCTGAGATCCTTTAGCTGTATCTGCATACTGTGACAGCCTTCTTTGAGCTTTCTGCGTGTCTTAAGCACTGCAGTCTTGAATTATGTGTCATGTAGATCATGTATTTCCAAATATATGTTTCTTTTCTAGAGATTTTTTATTCTCTTTTTGAGCAGCTTTTAACCCTAAGGTATTCATTGTATTTGATGTATTTGTTTTTCTTGGCATGAGGACTTTTTTCCCGGCCGATATAGAAACGCCTTTCTTTCACTTTCCAGTTGATGTTGCTGCTGCATTATTCAAACTCTCCCTCTGACAGCTTTCCTGAAGGGTGAGCTTCTCTTCTTTTGATCCAGTAGTCTTGGCCTCAATGTGCCTCCTTTTGGGGTAAATATGGCTCTGAGATCAGTGTGGGCAGAAGTTACTGCACCTGTGTTTCTTGGTTTCCCTGAAACCTCCTGCTGGTTTCCCTAGGGGAGGGGCTTGTTGGGAGGGCACAGGATTTTTGTGTTACAGGATAATGACCGTTTGCCGTTTTCAGCTTCTATAAAAACAGGTACTGAATGGAGTTTGACTATGTCCATGAGGTTTGATTTCTTTGTTGCTTTCAGTTTTATATTCCACATATGAGTGGAGTCATGTGGTTCTTAGCTTTTTCTCTCTGGATTATTTCGCTTAGCATGATGATCTCAAGCTCCATCCATGTTGTTGCAAATGGCAGAATTTCATCTTTTCTTACCACTGAGTAATATTTCATTGTACATATGTACCACTGCTTTTTTTATCCAGTCACCTATCAAGGGGCACTTTGGTTGTTTCTATGTCTTGGCTACCATGAACAGCTGCAAGAACTTTGGGGTACATATGTTTTTACGGACTAAGGTTTTCAAGTTGTTTGGGTAGACACCCAGAAGGGGGATTTCTTATAAAGACATTTTAAATTCAAGTTTCTCAGACCTTTATGCTATCATTAAACCCATTAATACCTAATATGCAATGACTGAATATTTGTGTCTCCTACCAATTCATATGCTGAAATCCTAAACCTAATGTGATGGTATGAGACGGTAGGGTAATTAGTTCGTAAGAGTACAGCCCTCATAGAGTCTACGTTTCCTCCACTTGAGTCTGGACAAGCTTATAATTTTAGCATAAATGACATTGTGTCTTACAAGTTTCCTTGATCAAAGAAACAAACAAGAAACAAGGTTAGATCATAAAAGGCAATATAGTTTCACCTGGTTCTCATTGAGTACTTGCTTTTGACACATAGCTATCATCTTATGAGGATGCCTACACAACCATGTGGAGAGGACACGTGTAGGTGTTGTGGCCAATAGCTTTAGTTGTGATGACAGGTGAAGGCTAGTATCAGCCACAACACTTGTGAGTGAGGTGACCTTCTAGATGATTCTGATTCTCTAGTTACCAGGTAAACCCAATCTTTGAGTCTTCCTAGTTGAGCTTCCTATCATGTAACATAGAAAAGCCCTCTCAAGATCTTCCCTATCCAAATTCTTGACTCACAAAATCTATGAGAATAATAATATCATTTTTGAGGCCATTAGGTCTGGGCATTTTGTTAGCAGCAATAGTGACCAGAATAGCAATATTCTGTGTTGTTAGTTACAAAATGATTCTTAACCTCTCAATATCAGTTGGACAGGTGTCAATACTGACACAACTGTGAAAATTTTCAAACAAGAATTCAGTTTGGAAAAACTAACAGTTCTTTCACTTCTGTATAAAGACAATATGATATGGTGAGCTAGGGCCATCTCCTACTGGCTTGTGATTCACACATAGCTAACATGTACATATTTTCCCAACCAGCCATGGCGGAAATACTGACACCATGAAAATTAGTGAACACTGTAAATAAGAACTTTATTTCCCCTCCAGAGAATTGGCTTATATACCACTGGAAATGTGTGGCTTCACTTTTTGGTAACATTTCTTCCCTATTGCAAAAAAAAAAGAAGAAGCAAGTTTGACTTTATTAACAGGTTCTCCTCCAAGACTCTGTTAAGGCCTGTCTGTGATGCTCTAAGAGCTGCTCATGAGCCTAAGACTTGAAGTTTGACTCCCGTTGCTCTACTCTCTTCAGCAAGGCCGTCCACATTAGCAGTCCTATCCCTGCACTGTTCCTGACACACAGCTGAGAACATCATGGAGAGAGCCCAAATGTTCTGGAAGGGGCTGGATTTGCCTATGATTCCCTAAAAGAAAGGGTTTTCCTTCCTTCACTTAATGTGTGTCTATAGAAATCTCTCCTGCTGGCCACAGATGGGCCACTAAAAATCTGGGCAGCTGCAGCAATTTTAGATGGTGAGGCATGGCAGGCATCCGCTGTACTCCTTTCTGTGGTAGCTGAGGACCACATGTGACTGACACATGCACAAAAGGATGAATCAGGCCCGAGTGAGTCTTTGGTATAGGCTTCTGAAACTGCATTATGAAGTCAATTCTTCCAATGTGCAGTGAGTAAGTGGTACTTTCTGGTTCCAATTTAATAAGTTATATCTCTAGTGTAGTGTTTGCATAGCTATTAAATATCTTCATTATTATAACAGAAAATTGGATGGCAAAGGATGAAGTATCAAGGCCCATATTCAACTAACACAGTAGGAATACTGGAAGTAAAATGAGGCTCTATGTTCTTCAAACTTGAGTTTGAGGAGGAAATACTTTAAACCAAGCTTACCCCACCCAAGGCCCATGGGCTACATGCAGCCCAACACAAATTCATGAACTTTCTTAAAGAACTATAAGATTTTTTTGCAATTTTGTTTTAGCTCATCAGCTATTGATAGTGTGAGTATATTTTATATGTAGCCTAAGACAATTCTTCTTCTTTCAATGTGGCCCAGAAAAGCCAAAAGATAGAACACCCCTGCATAAGCTCTTGTGTTATACACTCTCATATACTCATGTCAGCAATTCTGCTTCTAACAACTTATCCTACAAATATATTACACATGGACAAAGTAAAGAGTTATTATAAGAATGCTTATTGAGCCATGGTTTGGCTTTATCAAAAGGTTACTATTTTAAAATGTGGCAACTCATTCAATGCAATATTAAAAGAAAGAAGTTTTTAAGGGAAGGAAGTCTGTGCGTATTCATATAGGAACATCTCTAAAATAGGTGAAGTGAAAAAAGTCAGGCAATGCATTCCATACATGCTGTGCTAATTTGGTAACCATGTATGTGAGCATAGAAAAGGAAGCAGAAAGACTGTTAGAGGGAGTCAGATAAAAGGGACAAGAAGTTTAGAATAGAAAAGAGCCTCACTTTTCATTGTATGTGGTTTTGGTCTATTTGATATATTTTACCATATGCATATATTTTTAAGATTAAGAAATTTTATCATTAACTCAATTTTTATTAAATTAATATAAACTAATTAAATAATTTGTGTTAAAATGTTTGAAATCCTTTTAGATAATTTTGCCCTTTTGTTTCTATTGTGCCTAAGATAGTTTTTTACTCAATCGCGCCCCTGTAGGTTCATTCCAACTGCAAGCAGCTCACAGCGGCATTTAAAAAAAAAAAAAAGTCAGTCTATTTTCTTTACTATTATATCTCCAACACCCAGAACAGTACTGGGTGCATAGTGGGGACAATCAACAATTAAAATATAATGTCAGATGATGCCTAGTGCTGTGAAGAAAATAAAGTAGAGTGTAGAGGGGTGAAGTGTAATTTTTTTTTAAAAGTGATTAGGAAGTTTTATTGATAAGTTGATATCAGAATAAAGACTTAAGGAATTTAATAAAGCAAGGCATGAGACTATTGGGAGTCAGAGATTTCCAGGTGAAACAGTAGTAAGTGCAAACACCCTGGGGTGAGAGTGTGTTGATCAAATAATATGCTGAATTACTTTTAAATTTTATACTTCAAATATACACAGATTGTTCTTGAACTTAACACAGGAATATGAATACAATAGATTTGACCCACTCCATTATTTCTTTATTTTTTAGGGTTAAAGATGCTACTCAAGAAAACAATTATATTATCTCAATCAAATGGGGATTACTGTTCTATGGTGTTGAGGTTACTAGCCTAAGAGAATTGGCAACTCTCCCAAGAAAGCATGGGTGATTCCTCTTAGAACTAAAGTTCCTTATTAACAAGTTGTAGCTACGCAGGACAGTTTTGCAAATGACCCTGTGCTGTAAGGTTTGAGTCTCCCTTTATGGAGAATATCCCAATTAGAATACCTTCTCCACATCTGCCTGATGGAGTAAGCTGCCCATATGCCTAGATTCAAGTTCACATTGCCTAACTCTCAAGTCTGATCTAAATCTGTACCACCTGGCCTAGGATCAATAAATCTGGCTATCACCCAGCCCTTAGTGTGTCTAACTATGAGCCATATCTTCTCAATCATTTTAATGATACCTTGTTTCACTTTTCTATAAGACTTCGTGATTCTCCACTTCTTCATGGATAACATCTTACATGACCATCACAATTTAAAGATTTTTTTTTAAAATATATGTTTTAATTTATTTATTTTTGACAGAGAGGGAGAGAGAGAGAGAGATACAGAGACAGAGAGAGAGCTGAACTAGGGGAGCTCCCAGTTCAGCATATGGTTCTGCACGGGCCGGGGCCGGGATTCGATCCTCGGTCCCCTGCGCTGCAAAGTGAGCACCTAACCCACTGAGCCATCCCGGCTTCCCCGACCATCACAATTTAATATTTGACATTCTTGATGACTAAGTCACTTCCCAAAACTCTCATCTACTTTGGCTTCCATAACGTGGTTTTCCACTAATCTGTGATTGCTTTTTCTTAGTCTCCTCCTTTCTCTGCTCTTTCCATAAACAGTGATGTTACCAGGGTCTCCTCTGACTCTTTTCTCTCCCCCTGGCTCTGGTTCTCACTTAAATGCTTGTAACATTCTCCAACCCTACATTAATCCATAGGGGAAAGTGAGGCAGTTTCTACACCCATCCCCACTGCCATCACCATAAGTAACATCACCTGCTGAGCATAAACAGAAAAACCAATAGCACCATGCAAATTGTTAACCATATATAGCAGAAAACAAAGGAATTGTGTATAAATACAAAACTGATGCTATTTGTGTCTGTCCATGACCAGTCAAACTGGCTCAGGTGTACCATGATCTCAGAGAGGCACAATTAGAATGGGATTTTTAACTAAGAAAGGTGAAATGTGAACAAGTGTATTTTGCTCTTCCTGAAGAAAGACTTGAATAGAAGAATGTGGTCAGCAGGTGGCCTAGAGAAAGAGCAAGACTGTACAGCTCTTTCTACATGTCCAATGCACAGCCCAGGGGAGAGGGAACTGACGTGTCCAGACCTGAGAGCTCACCCTGTGGTTCACACTTTGTTCTCCCTCCTCTCCCCCAACAGTTTCCCTGAAGTAAACAGTCTATACCCAGCTGCTTAAGAAAATAATCTCATTTTTTGGTATGTGGGTAAGAAAGAAAAAATAGAAAAGGCACCAGCATCCCAGCCCTAATCTCAGCCCCTGTTCCCACCCTGTCCCTCAGGAGGAACCCATCCATGAACACAGGCATACATCTTCTCTTGTTGACTGTGACCTACCACAGTCATGATGCTACCTGGTCTTCTAGGACCATGGATCACCAACTTGGGACTCTGTCTCTCACTTCCAGGGACAGCAAAACAAAAAGGCTGAAATCTTGAGACTGAGAACTCAGGAATCAAATCAGGAATCAAAGCAGGAGGAAGACCTGGGTTCAAATCCCAGCTCAGCCACTTCCTGGCTATGTGCCTTCTTTGAATTACCTGTCTCACTGTGTGTCAGCTTTCTTGTCTGCAAAGTGGAGATAAATAGAGGACCTGCCTCACAGAGTTTTAAGCATTCAATGAAGTAATATATCTTCAGGGTGTTGAACCGTGTCTGGCTCAGAGTGAAATTCTCACTATCACCCTACTGGGCAGAGAAGAGCAGGAGGAAGACCACAAACCTCAGCAGTTCTGTGCTTGGGGCACTCATTGTGCCGCTCCCAATTGCTGCTCATTAGAGCAGAGCTTGCTCTCACTGATTCTCTCCTCCTAAGGCAATTGCATCAGAAGCAGTGTTTACCTTTCTAGTTCTTTTTTTTGTAAGTCTCAGGCAGAAGAGAGGAATCAAATGACTACTCTCTCAACTGCTTTATCTTCTTCAGGGTGAAAGTTTAATCAATTATGACATTCTTCTAGCTGGTTCCTGCTAATAGTACAAAGTTACCTTTCAGATTTGAATTAACTATTTCTAACGACATGCTGAACATTTCCAGTCTTATGTTTTTTTCTTTGATTGTTTGCTGTTTTGTTTTTATAAGGGAACAAAACCCACCTGTAGAAAAAAAATGTTTATATATAAGTAAACACCGCTTCATGTTTTCATCCCAATCTCAAATTTAGCTAAGCAGAAAATTTTAAGACAGCATCAAAAGTGCCTTAGAAACATGTATGTGAATATTCTAGGGCAACAGTTCAATAAGAATCATTCATCTCACTTGCCTAACTTGGATTTTATGTTCACCAAGCAATGTTCTGATTCTAATTTGTCTTATAGTAATTTATCATTAAAAAAAGAATATATATTGGTTTTGACAGAGAGACAGAGACAGAGAGAGAAGAGAGAGGGCCCAGAGCAGTCTCCATAGTTGTATGTCATTAGTTTTCAATATAGTTTCACTCCACAGGTGGGTGTGTTGATCTGCACAGGGCAGGAACTGGGCCAGGGGCCACCTGGTTGAGAGGTATGCCCCTGCAAGCTGGGGGGCTCCTACATGGGACACTCGCCCAGATGAGAATAGAACTGGGGGCACACCACAGTTTGTCATATGGGTCCACGCAGGCCAGGGCTAGAATTCGATCCTTGGACCCCAGGGCTGCTAGATGAGTGGTCAACCCACTGAGCCATCCTGATATCCCCAGGAAAAGAATATATTAAGTAGTGACCTCATTATATCCTTTGGAAGAATTTGATAGTTATATGTCTCACTCTAAATTAGTGAATTGGCATGATTGCACATTAACACTTATACATTAATCTCTTGTGAGTTAAGTGTATACAAAACAGCCCCTCAATCACTGAGAGCTTCAGCAATTTAGAGTTCTCCATCCTCTAATGCCTCTAGAATGTTGTAACCACACCTGGTATGACTCACATGATGGGAGTCCTGACTGGGGAAATGCCTGGTTTATCTCTATAATATCTCCATGTGGCTCTTAGTTACAGCAGCAACTACTCCAGTTACAGCTCCTACTATGACTTCTACGTGCATCTGCCCTAACTGAATATCCCACAGGCATTTCACGCTCAGCAATTTGCAAGGTGTAATTCATAGTCATGACCTGCAAACCCATTCTTCCTATTACTTCTACAGGCGTTAGGAGATCACAGAAGGGCTTTAAGCAGAGCAGTAAAATGATCCTGTTTGCATTTTAATAAAATTTATTTACCTGGTATAGAGAATAGATTGTTAAAAAGCAGGAAAGGATAAAGTCAATTAGGAAGCTACTGTAGGTATTCAACTCAATAATGATGTTGGCCTGGACCAATTGGAGATAGAGAGGACAATTCAAAAAGATCATATGAGGTGTATTTATGATGACTGAATGTGAAAAGTGAGACAGACGGAGACATCAAAATCACACCTTGATAGGTTGACCATACATACCATTTTAAACAGAATAGTAGCACTTTTTTTTTCTGTCCTGTTTAAAACAGTACATATGGTCAGTCTGTTGACACTTTGAATTTAGCCCAGTGAGACGAGGCTGACCTTATATACCATTTAAAATAGAATAGAAAAACAAACAAACAAACAAGAAAAAAAAAGAAACAACGGTACTGTCCTGTTTAAAATGGTACATATTATAAGGTGACCAGATTTTAGCATTGGTAAAGCGGGACACCATTGACCGGGGGAGAGGGGGTTCTTGATTAAAAATTTGGTCTATCTCCCGCCGTTCCCTCGCTTGTAGTGCATTCTTTCCAAAAATCGGGACTTTTTTAAAATGCCGAGGGACGTGGGACAAATTGTTAAAAATCAGGACTGTCCCGCCAAAAGTGGGACATCTGGTCAACTTATAACATATAGTTAGCCTATTCCTTGGTTTTTGGTGGATGGTAGGATACTTGACAAAGAAACATGGATAAAAAGCAGCAGTTTGGGGAAGGAAAATTAACATTTCTGCTTTGGATATATTGAATTTGATACATTTCTGAGACATCCAAGTGAAATGCCATGTAGGGAATGGGGCTTAGGGTTTGAGTTCAGCTGGGAGGAGTGGTCAAAGATCCAAATTTATAAGTCATCAGCATAATGATAGTGCATGAGCATGCATTGGATCACTAAGGAAATGAGTGGAGAATGAGGAGGAGGGGCTGGGTGGAGGAAGAGGAACTAGTGTAACATTCAGACATCAATACAAGAAATCATTGATCTGTGAGATCCGGCAAAGGAATCTGAGATGCAGCAGTATCTAGAGAATGGGGAGGAAACTCATCAGGGGTAATGTCAAAGGAAGGGAGTACTTGGGGGAGAAGGGCAGAGCCCTCTGTGTGGGTTGCTGCTGACGGATCAAATTAAAGTATCTACAGTTTTTCTCTTGGAAAAAATTCCATGATAGAATTGGAAAATGTTTCTTTTTTTAAATACAACTCTCTGGATAGCCATAGGTTATGTTTTGAAATGCATAAATGTAATCCAATTACACATAATAAAGGAAATTCCAAAATGATTTATGCAGCACCATATAAGGAATAAAAAAATAAAGATAAAATAATAATAATAATAATAATAAAAACCCATGTAATTGTTCATCCAGGAAGTTTGTCATTGTAATGTCAGACATTTGAATGCTTCTAAATATCTTAATGTTTGCAATCATGTAAACCAAATGGACAGATGTTTGGCAGCCCCCCTCCCCCCATTTTTTAAATAAATCATTCTAATATTTAGCATCATGTACAATACAATCTAATGCTTTCCAAAGCTCACAGACCCATATTACACCTTTTTAACATAAAGCCAGTGTTTGTACCTTGTTTTGTTTTGTTTTGTTTTGGTATATGCACTGTTGGTCTCTTAAATCACTTAGAACACCATTTGTCAATGTCCCCAGACTCACAGATAAAACATCACATGCACTCCCACCATGAAGCCAAACCCAGATAAATTTTGAGTCAGTAGCATGAGCCCTCCAAGATCTTCATATCGGGCTTTGCTTGTTTCCTAGGTGACCAAGCTGTGCAGCTAGTTACTATTCCAAAGCACACAGCCAGATTCCCATCACTATGATATATTCCATTTTCTCTTCAATTCCACCCCCAGGAGAAAACTCCGGGGTAATATGGAATTGCACATTTAGACTTGCCCTTCTGTCAAACATTAATAAGATCATGGAATCATCACACAGAGGGAGACCGAGGGAACTCGTGAAATCAGTCCCCTCCCCTTCAGCAGGAGGATGTGTAACCTAACTCTAAGGAACTGAAGAACCTTTATGATTAAAAAGCATCTCCTTTCCCCTCCAGAAGAAAAGATTCTACGACTTCCAACCAACAATTCTCAGCACTTAGCAACCTCTAACCTGTGAGAACACTGGGGTGACAAGGTGTCAACAGCCATCACAGTAGGACATTGCTAATCGAAGACAGACTGCAAAAAAAATGACCTAATTTACTGAGAGATGACCCATATATAATACTTTGAATTCTGGAAAATATTATGGAAAAGTGAAAGCATCAGAGCACAGTCAGTTCACAATATAATGTTTTCCACATTAGATTACTCATGCCTGGAAGACTCCAAGGGTCACTTGGGTCAATTTTTTAAGGTTTATTTTTATTGTTTTTGACATAGAGAGAGCAAGGTACAGAGACAGAGAGAAGGGGGAGGACCCAGAACAGTCTCCATAGTTGCACATCATTGGTTTTTCCACATAGTTTCATTCCACAGGTGGGCGGGGCTGCACAGGGCAGGAACTGGGCCAGGGTCTCATCCCAGTGAGAACTGAACTGGGGGCACTCCCCAGTTCAGCATATGGGTCCACTCAGGCCGGGGCCAGGATTTGATCCTCGGCCTCTGGGGCTGCAAAGTGAGCACTTAACCAACTGAGCCATCCCGGCTTCCCCCACTTGGGTCAATTCTTGAGGAGTTGTGGGAATTAACCACTGTCACTCAATGTACCCATTTTTATGCTTCAAGTACGGTAAGTAAATTTCCCAGTGCGATGAAACAATTATTTGAACTGTTTCTGCTCTGTTACATACTCTGTCCTGCCCATGAAGAATGTTTTAATAAAACTCTAAGTCTTATTTATAAAGAAAGTAAACATCTTTGAGAAATTTTTAAGTTTCCTTCAGTGTATTAGAAAAGGCTCACGTGGTCAGTCCCCTTTCAGCAACATTTGCAGAATAAGTACTGAGTGCTAAACTTGGTATTAAGTGCTAGGCATAGAAGCACCTATTGTAATAACACTCACCAGGTGTCAAGCATTATGTTAGAGAGTAAAGGTACAATGGTGAATGAAACAATCTGGTCTTCATGAAGTTTATTTTAGAGGTGAAAAGAGGGAATGATCAAAGAACCACACAAATATGAAATGACCATTTTATTAAGACCCTCTGAATGCATAAATTGGGACATCCATTTAGTCAAGGAGGCAACCAAGTGGTAGCTAACCAGGTGAAGAGCCAAGAAGAGCATTCCAGAGAGAGAAACTGGCACATGCAAAGGTATGCTCCTGGGAAGAAAGCACAGTTGGTCATTGGAGAAACTAAAGGCTAGTGTACTTGGAGCACAGAGAATGCAGAGAGAATGAATTAGGGGACTGTAATGACATGTGGCTAAGGGTTTGATATACTTCTGATCTCCCTTCTAAAAGCCACAGGAAACCATTGCAATTCTTTAGGTAGTCTGAGGAGAGGGCATGACCAGATTTGCCTTTCGGAAAGAGGACTCTGGCTACAGAACGGTGACTGGATGAGAGGGCAGGAATGGATGTGGGAAGTCATTGAAAAGACTAGTGTCATAATCTTGTCTGGGGGTCTGGGAAGAATGGACTAAGATGATGACAGCAGAGTAAAAAGCAAGAGAAATATTTCGGGGCACATCTAGGATACAGAAATGAAGAACCCGGTGATGAATTGATAAATGGTTAAGGGAGAAACAGCACTTTAAGGATGACATCTAATCTCTGGCTTGCATATTAGGATAGATGATGCTACCACTCACTGAAATGAGAAACAGGAACGAGAAACCATGGCAGAGGTGAGGGTGGGGGAGTGGAGAGGGTGGGAGTGGTGGTTATGAGTTCCGTTTCTATAACTTTAATTGGAAATGCCTTTGAGACATCCAAGAAATGCTGGCAAGAAGACAGTAAGATTAACAGGTGTGAGGCACAAAGGAGATGTCAGAGCTGGATTCTCACTGGGAGTCATATTTTTGTTCATTGAAATTATGGGCCAAGGGAGTAGGTAGAGGGTGCAAAGAAGAGACGAGAGCTTAGAAACAGACTTTGAGGACTCCAGTCCATAAAGATCATACAGGAAGTTGCATAGGAGACAAAGTAGACAGGAATAGAGGGTGGGAAGAAATCCTAGGAGCATCATATCATGGAAAGCAAAGGAAGAGAATGTTCTAAGAAGGTAGAAGTGAAGAGTGAGCAGTGGCTAAGAAAACTGAAACATATCTAGAATGGAAAGGAAAGGACATTACAAATATGGATGATGCTTTTAGAAAATTTGCTATGTGAAGGAGTGGTAGTTAATAAAAGAGGATGTCGGGTTATAAAGATATTTTTCTCTTTTAACATGAGAGAGATGAGTGTATTTAAATGTTGATGGGAGAGGTTAAAGATAGAGCAGAGAGAAAAGGCGAGCAATGAGTAAACTAGAGGGGATAGGAGCCTTAGATGGAGAAATTTTATTTTGAAGGTACTAATTGTGGGTGTTGACAAGGTCAGGTTCTCAGACTATATTAAAAACAGCAACCACGTTGCCAGAGCAAGCAGCATTGTTGCCAGCATCCGGCAGCTCCCCAAATGCTGTCAGATGTTCCCCTGTTGCCACCCACATGAGAGTTCATCTAGTCAGGACACTGCTTACTGGTTGATCCAGCAGAGTGACTGGTTGTCTGGGCCTGAGGCTTTGCTTAACTACTGCAGCCAGCGCACCCAATAGGACTACTCATCCAGGGGCCCGGAGTACTTGTAAACCCACAACACATCAAAAAGCCTCCAGCCCACGAGACATAGTTCTGAATAAAAACAAAATAACAACAACAAACAAACAAACAAACAAAAGCAAAACAAAATAAAACCAAAAAGCAAGTATATGAATAGGTATTGCATAGAAGGTCCAGTTTGTAACGGGTAACGAGAACTTTCTTCAGCCTGACTTGGGGTTTGAGAAAGTTGTTTTCAAACTGTCAGTTTACTTGTAACCTCTTGAATATAGCTGGCAACAATTTTTTTTAAGATCTATTTTTATTGTTTTTGACAGAGAGACAGAGAGAAGGGCCCAGAGCAGTCTCCATAGCTGTGCATCATCAGTTTTTTATATAGTTTCACTCCACAGGTGGGTGTGGGTTTGCACAGGGCAGGAACTGGGCTGGGGGCCTCCTACATGGGAGGTACACGCAAGGCAGGAGCTGAACTGGGGCCCCCCACATGAGAACCAAACTAGGCTCACACTCCAGCTCAGCATACGGGTCTGCACCGGCCAGGGCTGGGATTGACCCCGGTCTGCAAGACAAGTGCTCAAACAACGGAGCCATCCCAGCTTCCCAGCTGGCAACAATTTAAGAGCAAGTATTGTGCCCTTTTTATCTGCGTGTCCCCAGGGCCTAGTGCTGATACAAAGCAGTGGATAGACAAGGAGGACAGGATCCATCAAAGAGCGTGGGAAGAGGGCCATGGTGGGAGGTAAACACAGGGTTGTGGTGTTTGTATTCTGTAAGTAAATGCTGGAAATGGAAGTTCTTAGAGCTGTGCCGTAGGGGAATAGTTCTCAATGCACAAACTCTGTCCAGAGACATTTTAGAGTGGTTCAACTCTGAGAGGCACAAATAGAACCTGTACGGGTTTACAGAACAGATAAAGAGACAGAAATGAGAGTAGAAAAGACCGGAACTGGTAGTCATAAATTTGTACCTTAGGAGTTTTAAATCACAGTTTGGGCACTTGCAAAATGAAGGCAAGAATCGGGGTAGAAAAGGTGATTGTGAGCAGATGCCAAGGTCCTCATCGGATCGGGGAGGAAAGAGGATGTCTGTAATATCAACACACTAGAAGCAGCAGAAGAGGGTAAGAACGGAAAACCAAATGGCCTCCAAAAAGGAAGATTTCTGACCTCCCTGCTTCTACCCATCTGGTGAATGCTATCACTCTTTAAGTCTCAACCTTCATTTTCTACTCCATGAAGTTCATTCCCATTAATTCTTCCTCTTTTCCCCCTTCCCTCCCACCCTACTCAAGATACATTGTTTCTTCCCTTACACTTGCTCTAACAGCATCATGTACATGTTTCTAAACTGAATCACACACACACACACACACACACATACCTGCCATAACATTAATAACAATGTATTGAGTTTGAGATCTACGTGTCTAGATTGCCCACTCATAATTGTCAGTGTTCAAGGGCAGCGTTTCTATCTTATTTAGACCAGATCCAGTAGGCTGCCCAAGTCAATATCATTTTGAGGAGTGAGTGCATGACATTCATGTGGAGAAAGTCAAAAGCATTTGGACAGTAGATATGGATCTGAGAGAGCGAATGGGGAGAGAGAGATTTGGAAGCTGACTGCAGAGCAAAATGATAATATTGAACACTGCCCACACACCAGACACTATCTCAGCGCTCCCCGTGTAGTGTAAGAACTCCTCAGTCTTCACAAAGCCCTCAGCAAGCAAATGATGCAAACAAGAACACCCAACTCTGCCAGGGGCTGAGTCACTTGCCCCAGATCACAAGCCTCGTCATAGAATGGGAGGGTTTGAACTTGAACAGTCTGACCAGCATCAAAAGTCTTACCCATGATATACAAGGGCTGTCAGAAAAACATCCAGCCATAAAGGCCTCCATTTTTCATATTACATGGCTGGATACTTTCCGGACAGCCTTCATAGACTGTCCTGACTTCTACCAGAGACTTCTTCAAAGGCAGTGTTATGGGCTAAATTGTGTACCTCAGATTCATATATTGATGACTTAACCCCCAGTACCTCAGAACGTGACTGCATTTGGAGATAAATTATTTGAGGAAGTAATTAAGTTAAAATGAGACATTTAGGATGGGCCCTAATCTAGTATTACTGGTGTCGTCATAAAAAGAGGACGTTTGGACACACAAAGAGACACCAGGGTTGTGTGAGCAGCAAGGAGAGAGAACTCTGGAGAAACCAAACCTGCCAACACCTTGGTCTTGGACTTCCAGCCCCCAAAACAGTGAGAACATAAATTCCTGTTGTTTAAGCCACCCAGTCTGTGGTGTTCTCTTACAGCAGCCGGGCAAACAGAGGCAGTTAGAGCTGTGGAAAACTGGGACACTGAAGAACAGAGTGAGAATGAAAAGAGAACAGAAGGCCAGGCCTTTCCAAGTCTAGATAATTAATATGATGATAAATAGGTGACCTGACCACAGTTCCCAGAAGGCATGTCTATCCTCACAGGGGCCTACGGAGCACGGTCCTGGGGCTAGGATTTCACCGTATTCTTAAGTTTCCACAGCACTTTTCCAGAGGGCTTTCTCACGCCGTCTCATCTTTCGCCCACCACCCGGCAGTCGGAGGGGTAACTGTGGGCACGTTGCCGGATGTCTGGTCCTGGACTACAGATCTCATCCCATAAACGGCTGGCTGAGAGTTCTTGGACAGGCTCCAAAGCAGGACCACTATCTCTGCGCTCCCTTATCGAGGAGGAGTCATTTATATTTTAATGAGATTATTTTCCAACTCAACAGTTTATCTTTAGTTTCATTTTCCCCTAGCCATCTGGTCCCCTTATGCTTGCATTTAAGGCTAGTGGCTTTCTTTGTCTAAGTAGATTTGTCAATAGTTCATAATGTTTCTTGTCCTGATCATAATATTTATTTTTCACATTAGACAAACTCTTCTGGAGACTTGGAAGAAAAAGGTTTTTTTGTTTTGGGGGTTTGTTTGTTTTTGTTTGTTTTTGGTCATGTCTCTTTTGAACCTGAAATTTTTGTTTCTAGGACATGTGTTTCTTAAAATAAAGAATTAAATAAAAATGAATGAAAAACTTCTGAAGCCAACATGTGTTCAAGTTCTGATTGCTGCTGGACACCATAAACTAGAACTTCATGTAAAGAGCGGTATTAGATCACGCTGACCTGACACCAGAGGGCCCTGAAGGTTTAGACTCATGCAGGGGAAGTGGCCTCCCTTCATAGCTTCGAACTCAAATCCAGGAAGAGATTTTTAAATTTTTATCTCTTCTCAATCTCTAGCCCTTGAAATTCTTATCTTAAAGCTATTTATCTTCTGTTGTTCAAAACCAGGGACCCCCTCCCAAATATGTTTGGCTTTCTTGATTACTAATAGCTTACGTTATCAAAATTGATGCTCTTTCTTTTCCATCAGATTACTTTGAGATTTTTTTTTTTCCCTCCAGTGAAGGGCTTGTGTATTCCTGTCCTACACAATAACCACCGATGGCACTGTGTACCTGTCTGGTGTGTGGCGGGGCTGAAGGAGCCCTCTAAGGAAGGGGAGTCCTGGTGGGAAGGCTGGCCCCACCCTTGGGACCTAGACCATGATGAACTACCATCTTCTGACCTCAAAAGCTCCAACAGGCCAACCACTGCCTCTGGCCTGTTCCCCAATGTGTCCCTGGCACCCAGCCACTGCCTGGCACAGTGAGTGCTCAATACATAAATGGATGAATGGCCTTGTTTTCTAGCACCCACTCAGCAGAGACTGAAACAAGTATTCTGGGTGAAATACAACATGAGAGTGTTGTTCAGACCTGTTTTAGAAACAGTGATTTAAAAAATCACTGACATCTTATTAATATGTTTCATAGTTTTTAGAGTCTCTAGTCTCCTGTGAGAATTTATATCAATACCCGTTTTAAGGATGATGGAGCCTTACAAAATTTTTCTGAGGATTAGAGAGATCATGTATGTATACTCCCCACCACAATACCTGCCTCGTGGTAAGAGCTTTTAAAACAGTTGCCGGTCTACCCTTTCCCTCTAGTGACGTGACAGATTCAGCTTCAGAGGTCAGCTTTCGTGTCCCCTGCCATACCCCAGTGTTCCTCCCGTGCTGTCCTTAAACTGATGGGAACATTTGTAGGGCAGAAGTAGGGCACCCTAAGCATTCCAATGACAGTTCTCTGTCCCCATCTTACAGGAGTGAGGGAGGAGAGCATTGTGCCCCACAATGGAAGTGATCGGTGCTTAACAGCATGAAGTAGAGTCTGGGATCCATGTGCAGTTACGGGCAAGATACCCTCTGGTGACCCTACAAGGTACTGGTGCTGATCCCCTGCTGACAGCTGTATTTCCAAAACAGTAACAAATAAAATGAGGCTCCTAAGACCCAAGGACTGAAATGGGAGCCCACACAGAACCACAACACACCTGCTCAGGGGGACAGTGATTATCATTCAAATGTTCCTTACAAGTAATAAATGCATCACTGAGTTGCCATTTGACACTGTGCCAATGACAAATGATAACACCTGTGTCCCCGTGCTCTAGGGGACCTGAATCAATGCATCCTTCTGAGATGTGACCCAGGTTTTTTACGTGTTCTGGCCTTTCTCTGGATAGTTAACAAAGATGGAAATAATTCAAGCAGCATCTCATTTTCTGCAGCCTTCCTTCTAAGGGCCATGCTCACTTCACTCTTCCTTCTCTGACCTTTTACCTAATGCAGTCTTCCTGAGGATGCGACCGGCCTGGCCATTAGCGCTCCAGGTAGAGGACGTGGACTGCATCTCATTGAAGGGCTACCTGGCTCCTCCACTCACCCATTGAGTGGCCTAAGGCAGGCACATGAACTCACTGCACTTTACTTTCCTCCACTGTTAAATGGAAAAATAAACCCACCACACAGACCTTTCTTTGACAAGGATTCCGTGAGGCGATAAATATGAGTTGTCTTTACACAGACAAGGCGAACGTAGGTTCCCTAGAGGCTCTAATGATAATAGGCCAGGAGAGTGTTCAATGTACTTACCTATTTTCCTACTTTTATCACTTCCTTTCATCTGGTTTCGTTGACACTGTATTTGTTGTTCTACTTCCCAAATAGGCTATACTTGTCTATTGATTTCCTGGATATGTCCCATTTATGTAGAAATGCCTATCATCTTTCACCATGGAGTGTCCTTTTGGTAACCTAGCTCTCCTTCACTCCTCTACTCGGAACTCTGTGGCCCATCCTGCCTCACACCTGCTGATCCCCACCTGGAACACTCTTGTCACTCCCCACCTCCACGCCGGGGCTGCTGCCCCTTCATTTACCCATCCACGAAAGAAGAATAGATATGAAACTCATAATCAAGAAGAAATGTGGGCAAATACGTCAGCCCCAAGTCTTAACTGAATTGTCCTTACTGAGCATAACGCAAAACAGAAATGGATACACTCTATTTATTGCTCCAGGTATTGAGGATACAGCAGTGAACAAAGCAGAGTCCCTGCTTTCATGGAGCTGGCTTTCTTGGATTAGAGTTGGGAGGGAAGAGCAGCTGCTTAGCAAATAATAAACCTATTTACGGTAGGTGCTGGTAGCATTATTAGAGTAGAGACAGGTAAGGGGATTCTGTGATGTACAATTAGTTGAGAAGGACTCTCTGATGAGGGGCCATTTGAACAGAGTCCTGAAGGACGTGTAGCAGGAATCTTGGAGAAAATCTGCAAGAAAGTATTCCAGGGAAAAGGAACAGCAAGTGCAAAGGCCCTGAGGCATCAAAGGGCTAATCTACCACTTCCTGAAAGCTTTCCCTGACACTCAAATTTAAATTATGTTCTCTTTTCCTCCTGGCACACTATTCTTTTCCTTCATAGCATTTATTTCCATTTATGTTTTATATATTTTAATATATCTAATTCACTTCATTATTTTTCTGCTCTGGATTATAAACCCTATAAGGGCAGGCATCATATCTGTTGCTGTTTTCTCTCATTTGTATATTCAGAATTCAACCTCCTGTCTGGTTAAATAGTTGTTGAATGAATTGATAAATTTGAAATCGTCATTAATGGCACTGAGTAGTAAATCACTCACAACATTTTGTCTCATGTGAAAATTTTCTTTTAGAAACATACATGGAAGCGGGGGGAGTCTCCCTTCAGGAACTCGCAGGTTCCTTTCTTTGAGCTAATGAACGCAAATTGAGTAGGATATGTTCATATCTGTTTAAAATGAATTTTGTGCTCAATAAGGGAAATTTGTTTAAGATTTGTGGTTGGCATATTTGCCTGTTTTTTCTTGATGAGATTGCATCTCTATTCTTCTTTTGTTAGTTACTTCCTCTTTTGTATAATTTCATTAAGAGTCAGAAAGTGAAATTTATGTAGGTAAGTGGGAAAGAAGAAATAAAGGGAGAGGAGAGAGAGAGAGAGAAAAGAAAATATATTCCTCTTTAAGATATCATATCACCCAGAGTGACAGTGCTTTGCAAGTTGAGATTGGGAGTGTAGCTAGCTTTAAATGTAATGATAGCTGCTTGTCACTGGGGCTCGGTATCAGGACCAATGCTCCGTATTTTGCATACATGATCTTGTTAAATTCACAAGCTATAGGGTAGATATCAATAGCCTTATATTACAGGTAAGTAAACAAAGCCTCAAAGGTTAAACAACTTGCCTTAAAACAGAAGAAAAGAGAAATGAGTGCCTCCTAATGGCTTGGACGGGACTGTCAGAATTAAATCCAATTGTTCTGAACATGCCTCCCCTTAGCTACGCTTCCATACCACCTCACCTGACTGATGGAAGTGAGCCTCTCCAGTTGCAATCCCACCCTTAACATCCTTCCTTTCCTTACTGCAACAACCCCTAACTGAAAGGACATCCAAAGGTCTTTAAATTATTTTTTAAAGACATTGTTCAAAACAATAGCAGAATAATATATGACACCGGTTGTAAACTGGCAAATTGGATGGTGGGAAGCCACTCTGTGCTAAGAAAGGTGATCATTAACTCGGTGTTGGCAACACTAAGGAAACTATAAAAGAACACCTGGATGTTCCAGCTGTCCCAGAAATGAAACCGATCCCTCCTTGCTTTCACCGTGTGGTCGCGTACTGCCTCGTGGTGCTCGCTGCGCCTGCCTTGGGATCCTCGGAGTAATCCCCGGGGCTCCAATGCACAGACTGCGCTGCGGGCCCAGGAGGGGCGGCTCCCACCAGCCCGCCCGCACTTCCACACCGCGCGCGCGGGCACCAAGCACAGGCAGCGCCGGGGCACTGCTCGTGCACACAAGTAGGCACTTACAGATACGTGCCCATCACTCCGCAACCCCGGCACACTCGACCTCCCACCGTCTCCCGCCCACGCGCGCACACCACACGCCGGCACGCAACACGCGAGCTCACAAGAGCTCGCGCACACGTGCGCACAAGCGCACGCGCGCCCACACTTCGTGCCTACACCCTCCTGCGTATGCACCTACCCTCGTGCCCATGCACCCCCTCCCTGCCGCAGCACACAGCCTCCGTGCGCGCACAGCCCCTACGCGAACCCCGCACAGAGCCCAGAGGCGAAGGGCGGGGCGGGGCGGCCGGGCCCCGCGTGGCCAGGAGAGGGCGCGGCGCCGGGGACCGAGCAGACGCTGGAGTTGTGTGCCCGGGAGGGAGCCGCTAGCCGCGCGCCCCTCCAGCTCCGGCTGCGCTGCCCCAGGTCGCGCCGGCGCCCCCGAGAGGCACGCGCCGGGGAGCGCGCCATGGACCCCAAGGCGGGCGGCGAGGAGGATGACTGCGTGGACTCCGGCGCGGAGACCGGAGGGTGAGCGGGGGCTGGGCCCCGGCGGCGGAACTGGGCGGCGGGGGTTCCCCTGGGAACCTGGAGAAGCCGTGGCGGGCCGCTTCCCCCCAGGCCGGCCCTGAGGGCAGAGCTGCGTGGGCCATGGCTGCCCGGGCCACGATGTGGGGAAAGTGGGAAGACTCAGGGCTCCGAGCACCCGCCTTCACAGCCCCACACCCCAGCCCCTCTTAACCGTTATCACCGAGGTGACGTGGAGTGCCGAGCAAATGCAGTGTCCCCCTGAGATCACGTGGACAGACAGATGCTCTTGCACTTGTTTCGTGAGGACTTTCTTCTTGCAGCTCCTGAGGCCCCTGAAGGGAAGGTGGGGACTTGGGAAGGAGGAAAGCAGGCTGGCAGGAAACCGGGCACCCAGAAGTCTTCAGAAGTCGTGTGAGAGGATGACATTTTTCAGTTTGCTGTGCTTACTGAGACCTCCCATCACCCACTCCCCAACTCCCCGCCGAACTTCCTCACCTCTCTGCGTATCTGTCCAACCCGGAACCGTTTCCCTTGCGTACAGGTGGGATAAGGATGGTGGGATAAAAACCTTCAGAGGAATATCCTCTTCGCTTCAGTGCACTCAAACAGTTACCCCAAACCTCTGGAGATTAATTATCCCTCGCCCAACAACACGAGTTTCCTGAATGCCTTTTAGGAGACGCGAGTCATTGTAAAGGCGTCCAGCAAGCCCCTATCTCTAGCCTAGAGGATTTCCTTGTGCAGAGTCAGCACCACGTCCAGGATGCAGGTACCCACCCAGGAGCACAGGGTGTCTTTTCCTTTCTGGAGTAACCCTGGAGGGGGGCTGGAACTGCCCAGACAAAAAGCCTCCATTCTGGAAGGTTGGAGAGATTTAGAATAACTTCAGGGGTTGGCAACGCTGTGAGGGCAGAGAGAGAAGTGCAGACCCAGAAGGGACCCAGGGTTCTGTCCTGCCAGGGAGAAGGACTCCCTCGCTGCTCAGCCCCTCCTGCCGCCAGATCCCGCCCTCTTGCACGCCGCCTCTGCTAGCCCAAACCTGGGACCTTATACCCTACGCACTTCCTCTGCAACGGACTTTACCTAGTACCCAAAGTTGTGATCATCTGTGATTCACTACAAAACCCAATGACATTCTGACGGGGTGAGCTGATTGCAAATACTGAACTCCTTTACTTTTCCCCACACTTTGTATAAGTGGCATCTATCAACTTTAATGGAAGACTCTTGGCTTTTCCCCAGGCTCCCACCTCTAGTTATTTGGACCAAGAATAGAAGAAAGCAAAATTAACCAGTCCCTTTGTTTTGAATTTGCAGAACTCACCTAAAACACATATTATTTTTACCAAGGTATCTCTCTTGAAAAGTGGGTGGAAAGGAATCCCTGATCTGAGGGTGACCTTGCCCCCGGATCACAACCAGCAACATGACAGCTGCTAGGGCTCCTGCAAGGGGCTTGATGAACATACTGACACCAGAGCTTCCGGTCTCTGCCTGTCACCAAAGTCTGCAGTTGTAACAGGACAGGTTTACTTAAAAAATTCTTATGGCCTCAGGAGCAGCCTTAAAGATACAGGTACAATGGCCTGTATTTAAATGAAATGGTTTCTGTGTGTGCTTATTAGCCTTGTATTTGCCACATATTCACACATTTCTTGGAGTTTAGTTTAATTGTCAAAAAGCTGTTTATAGTTTCCCTGTTTTTCCAGAACCTCCCCACCCCAACTTTCATATAGCTGCCTATCAAGATTGAGTATAAAATGCAGAGAAACCACTCAATGCATGTTTGCTATCATTATTATATTTAAAATACAAATCTGATCATGTGTCTCTCCCATTCAAACTTGTAGTGACTCTGTCATCTATAAAAGGCAAACAGCTCAGCTTGGCCTACAGCCCCCATGTTACGGGGTTCCTCTGTCTTGCCTTGTTTCTTGGCAGGTCTCCACCTTGCACCCTGCATCTAACCACATCAGCAGGGTATTTCCAATTCTTTGACTTTGTTAAGCTGCCCTCTTTGCCATCTGTGCCAGTTTCCACCTGGCATGCCAGTCCTCCAGTTGAAACTCTACTCTACTCTTAAGACCCAGCTTAAATGGCACATCCTCTAAGGCAGTGATCCTTAATTTGGAGGTCCAGGAATTGCTTGACGTTGTATGCAGAATGTCATTTGTGAAATTTTATGAGAAGAGACTGATTTTTCATCAGATTCTCAGAGTAGCCTGTGATCCCCTCCAAATCAAGTTTGAGCAGGTGTGAGAAGTTTTATTTTCAATATGTTGCATTTGAGGTGTTGGGAAATGCCCACGTTGAGACAATGACCCTGAATGTATCTATCTACCAAGAGCTTAGAGAGGTCTGCATGATGACATTGCATTAGAGAACTGTCAGCTTAAAAATGGCAGTTGAAGCCACGTAATAGATTAAATCAACTAGAGGCAATAACAAACACCTAGCATTTATTACAAGGCCTGACAATTAAGTTTGCGAACTCATCCTAGAAAAAGTGATACATACATCATTGTTGAATATTATTATGGTCACCTTCGAAGTACTCCCCTTGGGAAGCTATGCACCAATGCCAGCACCTAGTCCACCCTTCAAAGCAATTTTGGAACTCTTTTCCTGGAATGGCCATCAGAGCCATCATCATAATACCCTTGATGTCCTGAATGTCATCAAAATGTCTTCCTTTCAACATTTTCTTTATCTTATGGTAAAGAAAAAAGTTATTGGGAGCCAGATCAGGTAAGTAGGGAGGGTGTTTCAATACAGTATTTGTTTACTGGCTAAAAACTCTCTCACAGACATACTGTGTAAGCTGATGCATTGTCATGATGCAAGAGCCAGGATTTGTTGGTGAACAGTTCAGGTTGTTTTCGTTAGACTTTTTCATGCAACCTTTTCAGCGCTACCAAGTGTCAACTTGGTTGACTGTTTGTTTGTCCAGTTGGCACAAATTCATAAAGAACAATTCCTCTAATATCAAAAAAGGTTAGCAACATTGTTTTGACTCTGGATTTAGACTACCAGAACTTTTTTGGTCGTGGAGAATTGGCTGATTGCAATTGTGCACTTCGACACTTTGTTTCAGGGTCATATTAGTACACCCATGCTTCATCACCAGTGATAACACAGCTTGAAATATCATCTTGCCTCTCCAAAAGATCTTGGCACACTTTGATTCTCCTTGTTTTTTGTTCATCAGTGAGCTCCTTCAGAATCATTTTTTTTTAAATTTATTTTATTGTTTTGACAGAGAGAGAGACAGAGAGAAGGGGGGAGGGCCCAGAGCAGTCTCCATAGTTGTATGTCATCAGTTTTTGACATGGTTTCTTTCCACACAGGTAGGCGAGGGGCCGAGCAGGGTGGGAACCGGGCCAGGGGCCTCCCGCATGGGAAGCACACCCCAGTTCAGCATATGGGTCCACATGGCCATGATCGGAACTTGATCCTTGGACCCTGGGGCTGCAAGGCAAGCATTTAACCCACTGAACCACTCCAGCATTCCCCTTTGGGACCATTTTTGTATACACCTTTCTCACATAAATCTTTCCAGTAGAGATTTTCCTAACTATTTCTCTCATCAATATTTACTTGATCTACTATGCTTCTTGAAATCAGCCGATGATTTTGATGCACAATTCAACAAATTTTTGCAATGTTTTCATCAGTTCTGCTCATTAATGGCCACTCTGACCTCTGTTCATCAGTGACACTTTCTCTCCCCTCAGAAAAACATTTAATCCATTTGTATACTGTCATTTTCATCATGACATTATCCCCATAAAGTTGGACTAACATGTCCTTGATTTCATTTTCACTCTTGCCAAACTGAACAAGAAATTTAATGTTTGGTTCATTGCTCTAATTCAAACTCTAATAT
This sequence comes from Craseonycteris thonglongyai, assembly GCA_004027555.1. NCBI lineage: Eukaryota > Metazoa > Chordata > Mammalia > Chiroptera > Craseonycteridae > Craseonycteris > Craseonycteris thonglongyai. The sequence continues at coordinate 23,174 of PVKE010007245.1, read as the reverse complement.
TCTCGTGATGGCACACGAAAGCACACAACAATAATGAACGCCACTCAGCAAGACACCACCACACATTGACACAAACACAGCTGTGGAACACTGATATAAACAAGGTTATGAAGCCTTACCAAGTTGTTTGTACAGTACTACCAACGTAAGTGTATGATGTCAAGTTCGAGAACTTAATTGTCAGACCTCATATATGACAGGTATTGTTCTGAACCTTTTCGTATTCCATTAACTCATTTAATCCTGAAACAATTCAGCATTGAAAAAATAATTTAAATGTCATCTAAAGGAGGATGAGCCAATAAAGAAGCCCGAGAAAAAAGTAGGCATGGAATACAAAAAGGAAGAGTATGGTATAGCAGAAGTCAAGGAAAGAAAAGAGGCAGAGACCACCTGTGCTACTGGGAAGCTAATTAAGATGAGGCTGGTGGAATGTCTTCTTTTTAAATGGAGATAATGAAGTGAAGGTAAAGTGGTATTTGACAAAGGAGTGGTAGAAGTGGACACCAGAAGGGTGTGGAAAGTGAGGACACGGGGAGATAGCTGGAGACTTTGTCTGCTAAAGGGGAGGCATGAGGAGAGGCAGTAGCTGGTGGGGGGAGTGGGTTGAGGGAAGGATTGCCTAACCATACGCAATAATTGGGCAATAAATATGCACAGAAAGGTAAAGATATGAGAAAAACTGACGATCTGTATGTCAGCTGTCTGAAAAGGTAGAGGAAGGTGGACTTCAAACTAACTGAATGGATGGGTTGGCTTTGGGTAGGAGGGACTTGTCCCCTCCTAAAACTAGCAGGAGAGAAGGGAATGTGGGTTTCTGTTTGGTGAAAATGCAGCCCTCCTCCCCCAGGAGAATGGAGATTTGAAATATAGTTGTATGGACAATGTTTTGTTGTGATTAGTGGTTACATATTTATGGTGGCACCAGCCAACGTTGCTTTTTCTTTGGTAGGCATTGTGCACCCTGTTTGGTCATTATGGATGGTTCTGATTGGACAGGGCAGGTCTTAGTACATTGGTTGAAAGTGGAAACCAGGAACTCCCTTGACTCAGGTGGCATAACCAAGCAGGGCACAGTATGGTGAGCCCAGAGTTTAGTCTGAGGTTCTTCCCAGCTGCTGAGCTCTGATTATAAAATATGGGCCCTCAGTTCACCGTGGGGAGTCCATCTAAGCAAGTAAATTCTTCCTTGGGGTTCATGTTAAATGAATCTTGTCGGGCTCCATGGTAGGCTGCTGATATGAACGTAAGATCAAACAATTTGAATGTATTGATTGAGCTGATTATCAATACCTTCAACATTATTGTCAGAGATGTTTCCAGGAACTGTTGTGGGTCCCCTGCCAGTAGGAAGACTGTACTGATCACTTTGAAAGTTATCGTAGAAAACAGCCAGCCTGCCAGCATTCAAGTTCTGGCTCCTATACTTAGGAATTGTGGAACCTTAAGCTATTAATAATTACTTCTCTCTGTCCTTACTTTTCTCATGTGAAAAATGATAACAAAAATAACACCCACCGTACAGAATGATTTTGAGACTTAGTCTATACATTTAAAGCCCATAGAACAGTGCCTGGCATAAGTGAATCCTCAGTACATTATTTTTCATCATAATATTGTTATGGAAAACATTTCAAGTGGTAAACTTAGAGTTTTATATAATAAAAATGTGTATTTCCAGGTGTATTCAAGACCATATGTTCTTTATGCTCATCATAGTAGATGCTTTGATACTTTTCATTGCTTTAAGAAATGCTATCATTGTTCAGAACATCTGAGACTATGGGACATGCCTCAATGTTATAATTATTATTTTACAGATGAGGAATTGGAGGTTCAGAGGGTACATGACTAATTAGTGGTGAAGGGAAGGAAAGTTTGCCACCCCAAAATATGCTTCCTTGGGATACTATTTTAGACTGGCTAATTTTAAGAACCAGCAGACGTGGGAGAAGCTCTGGAAACGGAGTAGGGGTTACCCTTTGTAAAAGGACATTTACATTTGTCATGGTGTTTTCCTCACTGTATGAGGCCTGCCTGCCTGTTCTATCAGTGGAGAAGTCCTGGACTTAACTCTGCATAACAATCTTACATTTGTTTGCTGTGCTATTTTCCTGGTAACCTCCTATAACTCACTCTCCACATGCAACATCTTTTGTCTTTAGCTGAAGGTGATATTTAAGGTGGTGGCTTCTGCCTTTTGGCAAGTTATTCAGGTTTCCTGAGTTTCTCCCATGTTTACAGGAGGTATACCTGGTATTAAACTTTAATTTGTTTTTCTCCTGCTAATCTATGTCATGTCAACTTGATTATTCGACCAACCAGAAGAACCTAGCAGGGTGCCTCTGTCCACAGTGGCCTAAATTAAAGCCTGGGTCTCTGTCGTACTTCCTCATCTAGTGAAGTTGCCTCTCAAGAAGCCATTTAGTTTGAAATTCTTGTTTTTTGCTCATTTTCTTTTGCTTGAAATGCTAGCTTTGCTATCTGACCCACCTAACACAGGCCAAAACGCAAAGTAGACTGGGATTCTTCTGTGGCAATTGATGTCATTTTGAAACTCCCATTTTCCTCTTGAAAGCAAGTCTTGTGCTTCTGTGTACTTTTGTTTGAAAAAACTGTCAAGTCAGCTACTGATGGTAGTAAACTATCTTAAGAAACCGAATCTCTTAATAGAGGGACAGGCAATGTTGTAAAACCCCCCAAAAAGACATAGAATAAATAAGACAAATGTTTTATTTGGGTGTTTCATTAGTGATGTCTCCCAGATTTGGCCTCTAAGCTATTCTTTCAAATATGACTATACCTGATGGCCTGGCGTTCATGGACCACCACTTCTGTGTCAGCTATATTTCTGGGCTTCTGAAAACACAGGATCTACCAATGAAAAAACATCCAGCCTAAGAGAAGTCATAGTTTATTTGAGCCAAACTGGTGACAGTTGCCAGGAAGCAAAATCTCAATGGATGGAGAAAATGTTCTGGAGAATGGCAGTTTTGCAGCTAGTTTATACATCAAAATCAAAGGAGGAGATATAAAGAGAGTTCAATGAACTCCACTGGTGGTAGATTTAGGGAGTGGGAGTAAGCAACGTAAGGGGATGGGGCTCTCTGTGACTGGATAAAGAGCAAAACAAAGAGGCATACTTCTTTTACCTTGGTGGGTAGTTAAGTTTGCAGTATGTAGAGATGGTATGTGGGCAACAAGATAACGATGTGGGCTCCTGCTGTGATGTTGGGTTTGTATTTTTGAGGGAGCTAGAGAAGAAAGTTACTCTGCCATTTCAAAGCCCCTACATTTCAAAGGTATGTTATCTTAGAGGCATAAAGACAATAGATAATTTCAAAGGTAAAGATTGATGCTTGTCAAGGAAGCTACAGGTCTAGGACATAATTACCTGCCATGACTCACTTTTAGTTAGAAATTTTCATTATATGTTCAGACCATCCTGTGTGGTTACTGTCCGTCTCTGAGTTTGTAAGGCCCACCATTAAACTTCTCAAGTTTAATCTATGGGTCCTTTTTCGTCCACAGCTCATACATGCTTTTTATCTTTGGGTGACCTCCAACTGATTTAAAAGACAACAAACAAGTCACAGGTCTAGAGTTTGATTTATGATTTAAGCGATAACAAATAATTCATGGGTCTAGAGTTTATAAACAGGTGCGTGGGGAAGAATAAGGGGAATAAATTATAATGGGACAGGTTTAAAGAAGGAAAAAGAATTTTTGCATAGAAGACATGATGATCTATTAAAGTACTTTATTATCTTTATATTCATGGTAGAGCTGGCTAACGCTAAATTACCACGGCATCTAATTCAATGCACTGAGTTGACAGATGAGGTCCATGATGCACTGAGCTGATGTTTTATAGAAATGTCAAGATCAATTTTACTAGAATGCCAAGATCAATTCCAATGACAAGATTTTCCTGGAATAGAGAATTTAAGAAGGTATTCATTATATACATATGAATTGACAAGTAGGCTGCTGACAGTGGTAAATTATTTTAAGTGCAGACCCTTTTTTACATGATTCCTATATGTGTAATTATAATTAAAATACAGTCAAGGGACTGCATCTAACATGCTGTTCATTAGTGGCACAGATACTAAGTAAATATAATATTTAGAAATGTCTACCATGTGTCAGGTGTATGAAAATATATAATCCTTGTATTATTCTGCTCATCTGTATTGTGTCCATAAATTTTTCATTCTATTATAAAATTCATGAACTCACCTTTCACGCTTCATTCTGGCAGAGTTGAATGTCTTATGCAAAGCCAGCTGGGTAAATTCTAAGGATGTGAGACTTGTGAACAGGTTTTTAAGACAGGTATACTATTGCTGTTCCCTTCTCTGAAATAGCTGAGGAGTACATACCTCTCCAGAGATTGAAATTTTTTTGAACCTACTTAGTATATGAAAAGTTTTTAAGCCTTACAGTTTGTCTTTTACTGGCAGTATTTCCAATAAATAATCTTTTGGGATAATTTGGACTGTATTTTAAGAACTACATAAATGTTTACACCTTGACTCAGTTCCTGCTCCCCCCATAATTTTTCTAAGGAAAAGAAAGTAAATATCAAGCTGTATTTATGAATATCTCATCATCATGTGCTTTTCAAAAGTGAACAATCAGACACAATCACATAATCAACAAAAGGGACATGGTGGAACAAATTATAGTACATCACTTTGTCTAAAATTATAATTATAGGAACTGTGTAGCAGCATGTTCTGATAGTGTTTCGTGAAAAGAGCAGCCTCAAATTCTATCTCCATCATTATGGCAACAGGATCAGAGTCTGGAAAGCAATGTGAGATTTTAGATGACTTTTCTTTCTGTTGATTTCTATGATGGTGGACAGGGATGGAAGTTGGGGTGATGAATGAGATTGCAGATTTGGGCAGGAGCCATCAGCCATGGAAACAGGGGTTTCTGCTGTACTCGTATAATGTCAAGTTTGAACGTCATCCAGAGAGAGACATGATCAGATTTGTACTTTGCCAAGACTGGCTGCTGTGTGGGTAAGGCATTGTAGCAGGGTGAGAGTAGCAGTCAGGAGAGACTGACCAGCGGGCAGACCTGACCTGAGCAGTGCCTTTAGTCAGGAGAATTATGGAGAAATTTGTGACAAGGACATTAGTTAGCACTTGTCCTAAAATACTGTTGCACCTGTCCTAAAATACTATTGCACTTTAAGATTCTTGAAATAATTTCAAATGTAAATTTCATTCTACATACATTTCCATCTGTATGCAGATCTCTAAAATGTATGCATATGTGAAACCCATCTGTCTCGGGAGTATTTGGAAAATACTGATACATTTTTTAAAAATAAAGTAAATGCCTGCAGAGGCCGGGATAGCTCAGCAGTTAAGTGCTTGCCTCATAATTGTGAGGTCCAAGGTTCAATTCCTGGCCCTGGCCCCTCCAAACCCATATGCTAAACTGCCATGCAGCTGGTAACTGCTGGAATGGCTCTGTGGTGAAGGCTCTTGCCTCCCATGGGGGAGACCCCCCAGTTCAGTTCCCACCCTGCACAACCCCAGAGCCCCACACCCACCGGAATGAAACTGTCACAACTAATGATGTACAGCTACAAAGACTGCTCTGGGCTCTCCCCACCTCTCTCTCACTGTCTCTCAAAACAATAAAAAATAAATCTTTAAAAAAGAAAAGATAAATAGTTTTATCATACATTCTTTTTGAATGTTTGGTTTGAATTGTCATGCAATTTCTTTCTGTCTAGCCATTTTACAATGATCATATTGTCATGGAATTGTATTGCTATTGCATCTACCAAAGTGGATGTTTGTGGAGCATTCATTGCATTTATATATATTAATAGTTACATTTCTAAGTATTGTCCTAAAGTTTATTTATGTCCTGCCTGCTTCCAGAAAACATGCTGCATGCCAACCCTGGGATTATAAATCCTGGATTTCAAAATGTTACTGGTTCTTGACTCTCCTTTCTCTTTCATTTCCATAGTCAATTCCTTCTACTGTCTAACTTCTTCCTTGCCACTGCCCTGCACACATAATTCAGGCTCTTATCATTCCTTACCTCCTGGTCTTCTAACAAATAGCACTCCAATTTCCTAGTCAATAATACGAAAAATTAGATTGGTACTATATAAAGGGATGTGCAAATATTAATAGTTGTTATTCTTTTCAGTTTTAAAATTCAGTGATTCTATGACTACTAAAGTATTTCATTTGAAAAGAAAACCACATGCTGTTTGGTTTTTGTGTGTGTGTATGTTTTTTTTTCCAGTTTTTTTCTCTATCAGTAAATCAGTACATCATTTTTGTGTGAGATACAGGTTAACTAGTAAAAGCCATGCTTTTTATATTGTTTTGTTTTACATATACTGCACTTTTTTAATGCGGTAAGAAACTAAATGGAATGAAAATTGGATGATTCAAGACATATACAATGAGACTAAGTAAATAAAAGGAGTGCATAGCTATAAAATTAGACATAATTAACCATATTGTTTGCACAGCTATGTCCCCTAACTACCACGTTGGCAGAATAAATCCCTACATGCCTGAGACATTAATTTCCTACTGAGAATGACTTTGGGACACTGAGAGGAGAAAACTAATAGTTTCTATACCAAATACGTTACCAGAGAGGGAAGGCTGGACAGTCATACAAGAGGGCAGAAGCTTAGTAGAGATCAAGCAGGCAAATCCTTGGCCTGGGGCCCATTGGCACAGAGGCTGAATGCCAGCAGCCGATTTCTTAGCATAGAAACTGGTAGCTAATTTCACCCGGGGCCCTAACCCTGCATTTTTCCCTTTCCCAGTCATAGCCCACATCCTGTGGCTGTATCGTCCAGCAGGATTTCTTTTTACGTGAAGCTGAAATCAGTCAGATATCACCATACCTTTGTACTTCCTGAGGGTAGGGTCCCCGCTCACTGTCCCCAGGGTTCACTGCTCTGCATGGCAGCATGTGCCGTGCTGATATTTGTTATGCTCATAACATTTGAAGGGTGCTCGTTTGCAATGGTTTAACCTTTGGGGAGTTATGTCCCTTTTAAGAATCTGTTGAAAATGTTGATCCTTCTCCCCAGAAAAATAAGCGTCCAATCAAAAATTTGCCCACAAACTTAAATGGTTTGGGACCCTTCTGATCCCCCATCTGGGAGAGTCACAGAGCCCATATGTATGATTCCTGGTTTCTAAAGTGTTTTTAAAGTTTTGCTTTAAAATTCAGACGTGACTTTATTTTACACAAATGATACTCATTATTGTAGTTATTAACTTCTGGCATTTTTTTTACCAGAAGTGTTAACTTGAGGAAATCATTTGAATAAAGAAAAATAATGTCTAAGCTTACTAATACTAAGGTTTTGTGTTTCAGGTCCGACTACAGCCACATGTCCTCCACCAGCAGTAAGTACTATTTAAATGTGCGTCAGCATTGTTGTCACAGCCCCCAGCGTTGTTTTCACAGGCCTATCTATGCATGGACACAGAGCTAGCTAGGTGGGCTGTGCTTCAGCACAGAGACTCTCCTTGCCGGAGAATATGAGACAGATCTTCTGACTCTGGAGGTGAGGCTTTTCCTGGTCACACTGTGGGCACCAGTAGGCCACGTGAAGGGAGCAGGACCCTGGAACTGAATCATTCAGGGTAGATAGTAAACACATGAACTTTCTCTGGACTCAGTCCTCTATGTGATTATATAGATCCTGGAGAATTTGGTTGTCCCTTGATTGCAGGACTAGATATTCCCTATGAAAATTCAGCCTGGAGGAACTAGCCCGAATGCTTCTAAAACACCTTCTCTGAAGAATCTGAGGTAATGCATTTATTCAGCAAGCATTTATTTATCAGATACTTGCTGCCTGAAGGCTAACAGCTCAGAACACATTCATAGGGTCCAAGGGGTGGCCCCAACTCATCATATGGGCAAATTTTCTCCCTTATATTTCTGTATCTGCAGGCACAAGTCATAGGTAATTATTATATATGGTAAAAAAAAATGATTGTGAGTATGTTTATAAATACACAGTGAGCATAGACAAAGGTACCTCTATATTGAATATTAATTTATAAGTAAAACTATTCATGGGAATTAGGCCCTGAATCTAGGAACACTTTACAGTGGTTAAGATCACTGTATAAATGACCAAAACCATTCAGACTAATTAAACACTTATTTTAAAATAACAAAAATTTTCTTGTGATAAAGTCCTGATTTTTTGAATCAGGAAAGAACACTTCAGTATTTACTATTTCACTATCCTGTTAAACTCTCAATTCTAACTAGTTCCCAGTTGGAAAGATGTTTAATTGGATTATTCTGCTTACTGATGTTCTGGCTTAGTTTTTCTTTGCAATAAGAGACTGAATAGAATGCTGCATATCTGATTGTAATCTAGTGTCAAATTACATTTAGTTATCAATATAACTACAATGAGCAATGTCTGTTCATTTCAGTCAAATGGAGACTCAACATTGCCCCTTAGTTATTAAGAACCATTAGTAATAATGAGACTAATGCTCCAGTGATTTGCATTCTCTCCCTGAAGTTTTTGCATTCCTAAAATCAAAGAAAGCTCTCTTTAAACTAACTCTCTCTCTCTCTCTCTCTGTCTCTCTCTCTCTCTGTCCCCATTCTCCTACTCAGTCTTACCCAGAGGCTATATATTTTTTAAGAATGATTTTTATAAAATATTTGCCCAAAGCTTTTGCTTAATTTGTAGCTCTTAAATTAGCCCTCTGGGTCAAACACAGCACCTCTCTTGTCAAGGAAACCAGTAATTTGGTTTGGGATGTTTTCCCCTCCATTACTGTAATTGAAATCTCTGAATTGGATTTCCTCTTAGTGCACCTGGGATCAATAGCCTTTTATTGCTCTTTTCTCTTTAAATATTTGGTGATTCCTGCCTCATTCTTCAGTGTTACAGGCTCTTGGCAAGTGAAATATGTGTTTCATATTTCAGTAAGGAAATGATTTCGCTACAAATAATAGAGAAAAAATAATGACTTGAATAATGTTTTCCTCTAACATTAAAAAAAGTCCAGAGGAGACAGTGCAGGTGTGGTAGAGAAACTCCTTCAGCCCTTCTTCTACACCATCCTCAACTTTTGGCTTCCATCCTCAGAGTTACAGAATGGCTGAATTTAGCATAGCCATCACATTCTTGTTCTGGGCAGGAAGAAGGAGTGAGTAGATACTGGTGGTTCCCTATATGTCTTTGCCCAGTATGTTCCCTGACCTGCCTTTCCTCCCAGCCAGAAACATAAATCCTGGCCACACCTGTACTCAGAAATAGGCCTCTTATGTAGTGAAAGGTAACAGAGTAGACCCTTTCTGAAAAAAAAAAAAAAAAAATTAAGTCTAGAGTCTTAAATTTAGCCTTTAAAACATAAGTTCAACAGTGCTGCAGTGATAAGTATTTTCCAAGTCGATTTTTAAAATAGCATTTCTCCAGAATCTATATAATCACATAGAGGACTGAGTCCAGAGAAAGTTCATGTGTTTACTATCTACCCTGAATGATTCAGTTCCAGGGTCCTGCTCCCTTCACGTGGCCTACTGGTGCCCACAGTGTGACCAGGGTGCTGGCAGTCACAGTTCCCACTTTTCAGTCCTGCTACCAGCTCCTGCATGTCATTGTCATTTCAGTGCCCTCAGTCATCCTTTCTCACTCAGAGGCTGATTTCTGAATGGTTCCTGACTACTGACTGTGATTTGAGCATTTGACCTAACCATGTGTTGTAGGGAAATGGATTTTTCTATGTCTGCAAGTGGTTCTTATTCAATACTCATGCGATGCTCATTTACCCATTAGTTCCTCATTTCACAGGGATACAAATGCTTCCTTGGAGCAACCTAGGTTTAGAGTCTTCATCCACAGTTTGATTTCATTCTTTTTTTTAATTTTTTTTTCAATTGTTAAATTTATTGGGGCAGCAATAAGAAAAGATGAAATACAGCAATTTGTGACAACGTGGACAGACCTTGAAAACATTTTATTAAGCGAAATAAGTCAGACTGAAAGAATCAAGAAACATATGACCTCACTTATAGGTGGAATATAAAACTGAAAGGAACAAAGAAACAAAAATTCATGGACACAGTCAATAGTTTAGTGGTTACCTGAGGGTAAAGGGGGAAGTGGCTGGGAGAGCTGGGTAGGGGGGAATAGGGAAGGGGAATCAAATATATGGTGGTGGAAGCTGAGCTGATTCTGGGTAGTGAGTACACAATGCGATGTACAGACAATGTAATGTAGAATTGTACCCCTGGAAACAATATAATTGATGCCAATCAGTGTCATCCAAATAAGTTTGTTCTCATTCTTAACCAAAATTGTGAGGAAAGCTTCCTCCAAGAATACCAATCACTGTTCGGCCATCTTTCTCCTTAGAATGCAGGTGCTGCTTTCTCATGCTGCCTGCCCCTGATGGGAAAAGAGGAGAGGTCATTACCATAACAAAGTACAAGGATTAGGTGACCCAGGTCCTAGCCCTGGCTCTACCATGAAAGAGCAGTGTGCTCTCAGACAAGTTAGATGCCCTCTCTGGGCATCAGTCTCTTCCTCTGTGGAGTGAGGTGGTTGAACTGGATGGCCGCTAAGGATCTTTTCCACAAGCTCTGGGATGCTAAGACTTGAATGCCTTAAAAACTCCTCTAAACAGAGAGAAGGGAGGAAGGAAAGATAGAGGAGAGGTGAGAAGTGAACCATTGAGGAATCTGTACCTTTGTTATTTGAACCTAGAGGACAAGCGTCCTCTCTAGTGGCCTGTAGCGTTAACTCAGAAGTGAGGACTGTTCAGAATCAACCTGAGCTTCTCTGCTCTGAGCTGCCTGCAAGCTGGTGGCGTTAGAGACATTGTGGGGCAGGGCAGTCACTGTCTTTTAATACCCATCCTCCTAGAAAAATGGATAAGGTATGGGGTTGGGGAGGACATGAAATTGCTGGGTGTCCTGATTTTCCTCAACCTCGTTGATTTGATGTTACTTTCAACTCTGAAGTGAGTGGCTGAGGGAACTTTTTAAGAGAATAGTTTGGATTTGTGTGGCTGAATTTTTTCTAGTAGCCATTGGTTTATTTGCCATTTTCAGCTGACAGGGCAGACAGGATTTTACTTTATTCTTTATGCAAAGCTAAATATACTGTAAACACTCAGGAGATCTCAATAACTCAAAATATTTCCCAAGAAAAGAAATTGGATTTATTGTTAAATTTATTGGGATGGCATTAGTTGGTAACAATTACATAGTCTCCAAGTGAACAATTCTACATTACATTGTCTATGTATTGCATTATGTGCTTACCACCCAGAATCAGCTCTCTTTCCATCACTGTATATTTAATTCCCCCTCCCTACTCCCCCCCCCCCACCCCAGCTCTCCCACCCACCTTCCCCTTTAACCTCAGGTAACCACTAAACTATTGACTGTGTCCATGAGTTTTTGTTTCTTTTTGTTTCTTTGTTCTTTTCAGTTTTATATTCCACCTATAAATGAGGTCGTATGATTCTTGATTCTTTCAGTCTGACTTATTTCTCTTAATAAAATGTTTTCAAGGTCCATCCATGTTGTCACAAATGAGTTGTATTTCATCTTTTCTTATCACTAAGTAGTATTCCATTGTGTAAATGTACCACATCTTCTGTATCCAGTCATCTATCAGAGGACACTTTGGTTGTTTCCATGACTTGGCCACTGTGAACAGTGCTGTAATCAACACTGGGGTACATATATCTTTGTGAATTAAGGTTTTCAACTTTTTGAGTAGACACCCAGAAGAGGGATTGCCAGATCATATGGCAGTTCCATCCTAATATTTTGAGGAATCTCCATACAGCCTTCCTTAGTGGTTGTACCAGTTTACATTCCCACCAGCAGTGTATGAGGGTTCCTTTTTGTCCACAGCCTCTCCAGCACTTGTTATCCCTTGTCTTGTTGATTATAGCCATTCTAACAGGTTGTGAGGTGATGGTTTTAATTTGCATTTCCCTAATTGCTAGTGATGTTGAGCATTTTTTCATATATCTGTTGGCCGTTTGTATGTCTTCATTGGAGAAATGTCTTTTTAGGTCTTCTGCCCATTTTTTCATTAGATTGTTGTGGTTTTTCTTGTTGTTGAGTTGTCTGAGTTCTTTGCATATCTTAGATATTAGCTCCTTATCAGAGACATTGTTTGCAAATAATTTCTCCCAGTCAGTTGGTTTTCTTTTTACTGTGTTGACAGTTTTCTTTGTTGTACAGAAGCTTTTTAGTTTGATATAGTCCCATTCATTTATTTTTGCTTTTACTTCCCTTGCCTTTGGGGTCAAGTTCATAAAGTACTCTCTGAGCCCAAGGTCTATAAGTTTAGTGTCAATGCCTTCTTCTATGCACTTTATAGTTTTAGGTCTTATGTGGAGGTCTTTAATCCACTTTGAGTTAATTTTGGTATATGGTGACAGTACACAGTCCAGATTCATTCTTTTGCATGTGGTTTTCCCATTTTTCCAGCACCATTTTCTGAAGAGGCTTTTTTTTCTCCATTGTATATATTTTTGCTCCTTTGTCAAAGATTATGTATGCATATATTTGTGAGTTTGTTTCTGGGTTTTTGATTCTCTTCCGTTGGTCCATATATCTGGGGTTTTTTTCTAATACCAATCTGTTTTGATTATCAACTCTTTGTGATATAGATTGAAGTCAGGGAGCATGATGCCTCCAGCTGTATTCTTTTTTCAGAGGATTGCTTTAGTAATTCGGGGTCTTTTATGGTTCCATATGAATCTAATTTTTTTTTTTTAATTTCTCAAAAGAATGTGGGATTTTTATGGAAATTGCATTATGGCTATTTTAACTATGCTGATTCTTCCAACCCATGAACATAGAATATCTTTTCATTTTTTTGTATCTTCTTCAAGTTTTTTAATAGTGTCTTATAGTTTTCTATGTATAAGTTCTTCATGTTCTTTGTTAAGTTTATTCCTAAGTATTTTATTCTTTTTGTTTTGATCGCAAAAACTTATCATTTTTTTCATTTCTTTTTCCTGAAGTTTCATTGATTGCATATAAAAATGCAGGGGATTTTTGTACATTGATTTTTGTATCCTGCAAGTTTATTGTATTTATTTATTATTTCTAATAGTTTTTGGGTGGAGTCTTTAGGGTTTTCTATATAAAGGATCATGTAATTTGCAAAATGTGACCATTTAACTTCTTCATTCCTGATTTAGATGCCTTTATTTCTTTCTCCTGCCTGATTGTTCTAGCTAGAACTTCCAGCACTATGCTGAGTAGCAGTAGTGACAGAGGACATCCCTGTCTTGTTCATGATCTTAGAAGAAAAGCTTTCAGTTTTTCCTCATTCAATATGACGTTCTCTGAGGCTTTGTCATATATGGTCTTTATTATGTAGAGGTACCTTCCTTTTATACCCATTTAATTAAGTATTTTGATCATAAGTGGATGTTGTATCTTGTTGAATGCTTTTTCTGCGTCAATTGATATAATCATATGGTTTTTATCTTTAATTTTGTTTATGTGGTGTATCACATTGATTGATTTGCGTATGTTAAACCATCCTTGTGCCCCTGGGATGAATCCCACTTGATGGTGATGTATAATCTTTTTAATGCTTTGTTGTATTCTATTTGCTAGTATTTTGTTCATCAGAGATAGTGGTCTATAGTTTTCTTCTTTTGTGATGTCTTTGCCAGGCTTTGGTACTAGGGTAATGTTGGCCTCTTAGAATGAGTTGGGAAGTATTGCCTCTTCTTGAAATTTTTGGACAAGTTTGAGGAGGATAGGTGTTAGTTCCTCTTTGAATAAAACTCATTAGTGATATCAACTGGCCCTGGATTCTTGCTTTTGAGGAGGTTTTAGATGATTGTTCCAACTTCCTTACTGTTGATTGGTCTGTTTAAGTTACCCAGTTCTTCTTGATTCAGTCTAGGTAGACTATATGTTTCTAAAAACTTGTCCATTTCTTCTACATTGCAAAATTTGGTGGCATATAGTCCTTCATCGTATTTTTGTATGATCCTTTGTATTTCTGTGGTATCAGTAGTAATTTCCCCTCTTTCATTTCTAATTCTGATTATTTATGTGTTTTCTCTTTTTCCCTTTATGAGCCTAGCCAATGGTTTCTCAATTTTATTATATTTTTCCGAGGAGCAACTCTTTGTTATATTAATATTTTATATTGTTTTTCTGTTCTCTATTTCATTTAGTTTTGCTTTAATTTTTATTACTTTCTTCCTTGTGCTGACTTTGGGTGCTTTTGTTCTTCTTCTAGCTCTTTAAGTTGTGATATTAGGTTGTTTATGTGTGATTTTTCTTGTTTCTTGAGATAGACCTGTAGTGATATAAATTTTCCTCTTATTACTGCTGTTGCTGCATCCCAGTAAAATTTGGCATGTTGTGTGTTCATTGTCATTCATTTCTATGTATTTTTAATCTCTTATTTCTTCTTGGATCCAGTCATTTTTAATAACATGTTATTTTAATCTCCATGTATATGTGGTTTTTCCTGCTTTCTTTTTGTAGTTGATCTCCAATTTTGAAGCTTTGTGGTCAGAGAATACACTTGGTATGATTTCAATCTTCTTTAATTTGCTGAGGCCAATCTTGTGTCCCAGCGTGTGGTCTATCCTTGAGAGTGTTCCATGTGCACCAGAAAAAATGTATGTCATGTGTTGTAGGGTGAAGTATCCTATAAATGTCAACTATGTCCAATTTCTGTAATGTATCATTTAAAGCTGATATTTTCTTATTTATTTCCTGTTTGGATGATTTGTCCATGGTTGTCAAGGGGATGTTTAATAAGTCCTATAATATAATTGTGTTTTTGTTAGTTTCTCCTTTTAGATCTGTTAGTAGTTGCTTTGTAAATCTTGGTGCTTCTTGGGTGGGGCATATATATTTAGTGTCATATCTTCTTGTTGTATTGTCCCCTTTATCATTGTAAAATTTCCAACTTTCTCTTATTATCTTTTTGATATTGAAGTCTTTTTTGTCAGATATACGTATGGCTACACCTACTTTACTCTAGATGCCTTTTCCTTGGAGTATTTTTTTCCCACCCTTTTACTTTGACTGTATCCTCGTGGCTGAGGTGTGTCTTTCTTAAGCAGAAAAAGATTAGTTTTTTATCTTTAACCCTTTTGCTGCATGTAACAATAATGTCTCATCATGAGTTGTTATGACTGCTGTGCATGTGACGAGTATGTCTCATCTTGGTTTTCATTCGTGTTTTTCACCTCTACATATTTTACTGTAGTACAGGCATGTGTGGCAATGCAGTTTATGATAAAACACTTGTATTTTATTTGCTGGATGGAGCCACAGTCACCTTCAATTTTCTTTTTATATATATATATGTTGTATCCAAATGTCATAAGTGAAAATTTTTTGGTGTTTGATTTACGTTGCAAAGAAATAACACATAAGGATTTTGAAACTACATTTTCACTTATTCAACCTTTATTTTATACTTCTTTGGTATTTTTATATAAAGAAAAATCATAATTATTTGCAAAATATTTTACTTTTCTACTGGGTGTTTGGCATTGATGTTGCAGAGTTTCCTTTGCAGAAGTTGCGTGTGCTGAATGGAGAATTTCAAGTGCACTGGGTGTGTTTATTCTAGAAGGTGGTGAAATTGCTCAATTCATCTCTCTCTGAATGTGAAAAGAAGCAGAAGTGTAATAGGGCTTTTTCTGACATTGTTTTGACAGCAAAAGCTATGAGTCATCATCAACGGTGGATCAGGTTACTAGGGATAAAACTCCACCACCTCCCAGAATCTGCTTTGTGTACGCCTACGGCAATAAAATACCAGTGCAGCGAAAGGGTTAATCCAGTTTGCTATTCTGCGTGTTTTTATTGGTGAGTTTAGTCCATTTATATTTAGGGTGATGATTGATATATGAAGATTTTTTATAGCCATTTTATCTTTTGTTTTCTGGTAGCTCATTTTATCTTTTGCTTTGTTTTTATTTTTTTTGTTCCCATTGTTTATTTTAGTTTGATGGTGTTTTATGTTCCCCCCCCACCCCCCTTTTTTATTTTTGTTATGTGTCCCAGTTCTAAGTTCTTTTCTGAGTGGTTACCATGAACTTTATGTAAAAGAAAGTTTTATATATGCAGCGGTTCCTTTTCTTAAGGATGTTTCTTACCTCCATTTTCTTTGGAAAATTAAACATTTACTTCCTCCCCTTTTATGTTTTTGTTGTTCCAGTTTATTCCTAATTATTTTTACTTTTTTGTTCAGATCCAATCCCCTCCTTCAGTATTTCTTGAAATGGTGGCCTTGTGCTGGAGAATTCCTTCAGTTTTTGTATGTTTGAAAGTGTCTTTACTCCTTCTTCATATCTAATGGATATGGTAGATGATTCTTGGCTGGTAATTTCTTTACTTCAATATTTTGAATAATTTATTCTACTCCCTTCTGGCTTATAGAGTTTCTGTTGAGAAATCTGATGATAGTCTGATGGGCTTTCCTTTATAGATTATTTTTTCTGATTGCCTTGAAGATTCTTTCTTTGTCTTTGACCTTTGACATCTTCAGTATAATGTGCCTTGGAGAGGGTCTGTTAGAATTCAAGTAGCTAGGGGTCCTAGGGAAGTTCTCTTCTACTATTTGTCTGAGCAAATTCTCTGTGCCCATCTCATCCTCTGCTCCCTCTGGAAAACCTATTATTCTTATGTTATTCTTTCTAATGGAGTCAGATAGTTCTTATAGATATCGTTCATTTCTTTTAGCTCTTAGGTCTCTGTCTTCTTCCTTCTGTGACATTTGCAAATCTTTGTCTTTGATTTCACTAATTCTTTCTTCCATCTGATCAGCTCTGCTTCCTATGCTAGCTATTTCATTTTTCATTTCTTTCATTGTGTTGGTTATCTCCAGAATTTCTATTTGCTGCTTTTTAATAGATTCAGTCTCCTTTCTGAGCTTACCTAGTTCCCTCTGTGTATTCCACCAATTTTTTTTTATCTCTTTGAGTATTTTCAGAATTGCAATCTTGAATTCTGTGTCGTTTAGCTCATATGTTTCCATATCTTCACATTCTTTTTCTGCAGATTTTTAATTTTCTTCTGAGCACCTTCATTTTCACTAGAGTACTCACTGCTGCTGGAATGTTTCTTTTCCTGGACATAAGGACTTTCCCCCTGGTAGATGTGAAGAAATCTTTCTTTTACTTCCTAGCTGGGGTTGCTGCAGTGTCTTAAAATATTTTCTTCTAGTTACTTGGTTTTCTCACAGTGGGAGACTTTCTGGAAGGTGGGCTTGTCTTTGACTCAGTCACTCTGGTCTCTGTACACCACCATTTTGGAAAGGTATGGTGGGCGATGGTACTCTGTGCCTCCGAGATCCCACTGCAGCCAGAAGCTGCCTGCTTTCCAGTTTTCCCAGATCCCTCTGCTGGCTCCAGCAAGGATGGGGGCAGGGCTTGTGGGGAAAAGTGCAGGTCTGTTTGTATCACAGGGTATTGCTGCTTCCTGACAGCAGCTCACTGAAGGCAGGCTCTGGGAAGAACTGGCCGGGTGAGCCTTAGGAGAGAGCAAGGGGAAACAACCAGGTTCTGTGTCCAAGGCCACACAGTGCTCCAGCTGGGGCTCCACCTCACCCAGGGCCACTCTGCACTTCAGATACCAGCACAGTCCTGCTGCTGGCACTTCAGCCACCAGAACACCTGCTTCCTACTCCAGTCACCTGCCTTACGTTCCATGGGCCCCTAGCTCCAGCTGCCAGCCCACGTTCTGGTCTCACTCCAGTTGCCCACGCTGATCTCTCTCTGGCTGCTTCTGGTGCCCAGCTCTGGCCTCCTGCACCACGCTCTGGCCGCTTTCGCCACACTATGGCTCTTCCCCTGCGCTCCTCCTGCGGCAGCTCGCCACAGTCAGCCACATCCCCTTCTGCTGTCTACCCCACATTCTGGCTGCCCATGCCTCTGCCTATGTCCAGTCTAGGCCTCCATCCCACCCAGAGTCATTCTGCACCTCAGTCCGCGCTCCGACGTTCCCACCTCTGTCAGTCTCCTCTGCTGGACTCCGGGTCAGCCACTGCGTCGGTCCCCAGGTAGGTCTCCAGGTCATGTTCCGCAGCGTGGCTCCGCACGGCTTCCTGTCTTTCACTCTCACTTCTCTGCCTTTCTCTGGCTTTAGGTGTTTTCTTGTGATGAGTGTGTCCCTCAGCCAAGGCTGTGTGTTGTTTAGGGAGTCTCTGGTGGGATTTTAGTGTTTAATTTGTTGTTCTTTCCTGGAGAGGTTTCAAGAGCTCCTCTCACACTGCCATCTTGATGACATCTTCTCAACAAATTTAATTGAAACTCTCAGAATTTTAGGTTGTATTTCCAGAATCATGGTAAGAGGATCATCAAGCCACTATGTACATTTTTCATTCTTGTTTTTTTAGAGGCTTATTTTTTATTGTTTAAGAGAAGATGAGAGAGAGAGAGAGCCCAGAGTAATCTCCATAATTGTACATTATTAGTTGTGACAAGTTTCATTCCATACAGGTAGATGTGGGGCGGGAACCAAACTGGGCGTCTTCCTCATTTGGAGGCTAGAATCTTCACTGCTGAGCCATCCCTGCGGTTACCAGTTGTGCCATAGTTCAGCATATGGGTTTGCGCTTTCTGAAACTGGGATTTGATCCCCAGACCTCACTTTCGCAAGGAAGCAAGCGGTCAACCTGCTGCGCTATTCTGGCATCACCAGCAATTTGCATTCTTAAGTGTTAAATAAAAGAGGGAAATTTCATAAACAGGATAAAAGAAAAACAAGAATTACGTCAAGGGACAATAATCAACTGTGTCACATAATGCTAATGAAATTCTCATCACATATAAGCAACCATTTTCATTCAAATAAAGATTATAATTATACTTGGAGAACTACTCGTAGATGATGCTGGGAGCTTTTAAATGATATTTTTAGGGTAGTATATTTGTTATGGATCTCTATCACCAGGATAACGCTAGTAGGAAGTGGTCAAAGAACAAACTAGTACTCTCTATATGAGATTTGTTTTCGAATTGCCCTCCTAATTTGTACCCTAAATTTGTTTCTTCTCAAACTCATTAACTATACCTGACCCTTATGAACTGCCAGTGACAGCAGTAATGCCTCGCAGTTTTCTTTTTTTTTCTTTTCTTTTTTTATTGTTTTTGACAGAGAGAGAGAGAGATACAGAGACAAAGAGAACTGAACTGGGGGAGCTCCCAGTTCAGCATATGGGTCCGCACGGGCTGGGGCCGGGATTCGATCCTCGGCCCTTGGTGCTGCAAAGTGAGCGCTTAACCCACTGAGCCATCCTGGCTTCCCCAACAATTTTCTAATCCTTCATACTTTTCAAAGCATGAGTGGTAAAGGATCAGTTGAAATGACAAGTGGGCCCTTGTCAATGCCCTGTGGAATTCTCTGAGTTTGAAGAGAATTGTAGAGAAATAGCCATGAACAGCGTGTTCCACTGATCTGAGTCCAGGAGCATCGACCAAGTTGTACAAAAAAGGCACACATCATGGGTAGGTGGGAGTGCCGAAATCTTCTGCAACCAGCCCAGGCCTCAGATTCCTGCCCTCTTGTTTTCCCCTAGCTTTCTTCTCATAGTTTCTTCCTCTGTCCTTCCAATGACTCAAGTAGCTTTCCCATTTCCTGCAGATGTTCTTCCCACTGGCCCTGAGCTGCTGTATGTCTAATAAAGTGCCATCCCCTCCGCTACCTTGGGTCTGTGACCAGTCCTTGAAGGCAACCCTGACTAGGCCCCACTAATGCTTTAGGCCCCTGCATGCACTCAAATCTCAAGGAAAAAAGTGTCAGGTGGATCACAGGTGTTTTTCAAATAGGAAAGTCAGGGTGTCTTGGTTATTTGTAAGGTACTGTACCTGGTCAGGACCACTGTAGGGACTTGGAAGTTCTGCCCTGCTATCTGTCTGGGAGGACATCTCATTACTACCTTTTCTCACCAGCATATCTTTCCACATAAATGCCATCTTCTCCTTTTCATATCTAGGTAGTTTCATCCATTCCTTGTAGTTTCAGGATACTGGAGCAAGATATGTTTTCATTTTGTCTTTGGCTATATCTGTGCCTCTCCTAAGCAGGGAAGAAAAAGTAAGCCCACTGTGACTTAATTAATAAACAAATGTAAGGGGCTTTAAAAGCAATGCATTGGAAAGATGTGACTGTGCTCTGTAGAACTCATCACTGATGGGGAATGTTTAAATATATATGATCTCTGACCATATCTAAGAGCTAAATTCAGACATGGGATAATAAAATATTTATTATTATTTTTGTTTTTATTAGAGGGGATGATAACTTACTGATATATTTTGTTCATTTTAGAGGCAATTTTTTGTCATGTCACCGAAAAGGAAAGATCAGAATTTTAGAAAAGGTTGTAGGATCCACTGGTAAATTTCATAGTCCCCCCCCCCCCCGTCTTTGATGTAGAGTACCTTCCCCATTTTAATTTCAGAGCAAATATTTTTCAGAGTCCTATTCCGTAAGATCTAAGAAAAACTCAAATCTATTCATTGGTCCTTAGGAAGAATCATTTTAACCATTGAAAATGCTTAATTTTGTGATTAGTGTATACTTGGCAAAATAGAAAATAGCCTGTTAGACAAAATTAGGGATTGCAATATCGTCTTTAGGGACAAACCTAACAAGTACCGTAAGTATATCAGTTCAGCTCTATCGCTATTTTCATTTGTTTTCTACATCCTCAGTTTCCAAAGGGCTTTTGATATTGTTTCTGATATACTATTATAAACTCAACAGTTGACATAAAGCAAATCAAAGCATTGGGGAAATTGTACTTATTTCCAAATGGAGGAAAATCAGGATTTTGAATTTCTATTCTACCCCTCCATAGAGCCAGGAGCACTTGAGTGCAACTTCTAGCAAATGAGCCTCAAATAAGAACTAGTTCTGTTTGCATTATGTTTAAGACCATGTTCTGGCACAGTAGTCATGTTTACATGCAGAACTATTCTCAAAGGACATGCAGGGTGAGCTGCTACACAGCTGAAGAGACTCTGCAGCCCTATGCAGGCCCGCTATGAGTGCCATTGGGTTGAACGACAGTATCACTGATAACATGGCCCTTCTTGATGTGTGGCCATAGCTATAGGCACCAATTACAAACCACTGAGATGGTGTTGATCAATCTGATGTCCTGTCTGGTCTGTCCTGCTTGTGGCTCTGCCTTCCAAAGTGACTATAGGATTAAAGGCATTATTCACGAGCACCTTTTACGTTCCCTGACCTGGGCACCTGGTACACCTGCAGCTGCTGCTCCTGTAGCTCTGTGGGAAAGACCCCTTAAGGCTGCTTCCCTCCTCCTTGGAGCACACTGGCCTCACGCCAGCTTGTTCTAACAATGGAGAAAGGGCCCTGCTGCCTGTGGCTCTTTTCATGCCCCCCAAGATTCAAGCTTTTCAAACTTATGTTCTTGGACATTCTTCTTAGTGTTGGAGTCATTTAACATGTAGATGACACTAATAGAAAGGTCACGGTCCTGACTGTCATTTTTGGTAGGTCTGCTTTATGCATCCACTCAGCTGGAGGGATAGCCACAGCCTGAGAACCTCAGAATACCACCTGCTGCAGGTTGAGGTATCTGCTCACTCCACATTTTGTCAGCTGCCCAGAGAAGTCATTCTTGGCCTGGCAGAGTACATAAAATCACCAAATTGGAAAACTTAGTGCTCAGAGAGTGGTCTAGGGACCACTGTACCAGTCCTGGGGCTTGTTAGAAATGCAGGATCCTAGTAGCCATATTTCCAATACTTAAGACTGTTCTTAAATCATCCCTGGTAGCTGTAGGATTTGCACAGTATCTAGAGGAGAAAATTTTTCACTTAATATATATTGAAATTATTTTACTGATAATTTAAAAATATAAAAATTGGATTTGTACTAAGTGGTTTATTTTAAAACATGGAATTTCTCCTTGATTAAGCAATCTAGAGGTTCAAGTTCTGACAATTAAGTTCACGAACTCATCCTAGAAAAAGTGCTACATACCTCATTGCTGAATATCACTTCAAAGTGCTCCCCTTGGGAAGCTATGCACTGATACTGATGCCTTGTCCACCCTTCGAAGCAATGTTGGAACTCTCTAGAATGACCATTGGAGCTGTTGTCTATTAGCCTTGATGTCCTGAATGTCATCAAAATATCTTCCTTTCAATATTTCCTTTATCTCTGAGTAAATAAAAATGTCACTGGGAGCCAGATCAGGTAAGTAGGGAGGATGTTCCAATACAGTGATTTATTTGCTGGCTAAAAACTCCCACCACACAGAGCCATGTGAGCTGGTGCATTGTAGTGATGTAAGAACCATGAGTTGTTGGCAAAAAGTTCAGGTTGTTTTCATCTAAACTTTTTTTTTTATTTTTTTATTTTATATTTTATTGTTAAATTTAATGGGGTGACATTGGTTGGTAACAATCAGACAGTTTCCCAATGGACAACTCCACATCACATCACCCATGCATCGCACTATGTGCCCAACTCCCAGAATCAGGTCCCCCTCCAACCCGATATATCTGGTGCCCACTCCCCACTCCCCACACAACTCTCCCTCCCTCCTCCCCCCTACTCCCTCCTCTCCAGGTAAACACCAAACCATTGAGTGTGTCCATAATGCTGGTGCCCTCTCCCACCTCCCCTCCCTCTCTCCCTCTCCCCTCCTCCCATTCCCTCAGGCAATCACCAAGTTATTGGGTGTGTCCATAGGTCTCTGTGTCTTTGTAACTTTCAGTTTTAAATTCCACCTATAAGTGAGGTCATATTTTTCCAGATTCTTTCATTCTGACTTATTTCACTTAATAAGATAGTCTCTAGGTCCATCCATGTTGCCAGAAATGACTGTATTTCATCATTTCTTATCGCTGAGTAGTAGTCCATTGTGTAAATGTACCACATCTTCTTGATCCAGTCATCTATCGAGGGGCATTTTGGTAGTTTCCACGTTCTAGCCACTGTGAACAGTGCTGCGATGAACATGCGGGTACAAACATCTTTAAAGATTAAGGTTTTCAGGTTTTTTGGGTAGATGCCCAGTAGAGGGATGGCTGGGTCATATGGTAATTCCATTCGTAATTTTTTGAGGAATCTCCATACAGCCTTCCATAGTGGTTGTACCAGTTTACATTCCCACCAGCAGTGTATGAGGG
>PVKE010007244.1:13610-51483 GCA_004027555.1 Craseonycteris thonglongyai | reverse complement strand
TACCCCATGTAAATTTTTAGTTGAAAATCTACATACAATTTAAGTAGACTGTCTGCACTGGTGTATTCCCAAACACTGCAGATGAAAATATGTAATCTTATATTAGTTCCTGTTCTTATAACTCCATCACATTCTCTAGAGAGAAGTTCCATGTCTCTTAACATAGTTTAAAAGACTTCCAAAGCACAGTCTATAGCCTGTATTTTGCCATTTTCACTATCTTTCCTCTGTGCACCACAAAGTCTAAACTATTTTCATTTCTTCAGAAGAGGCACAGTCTCTTTGTGCATGTTCCTTCTTTTTTCCCTTCTGTTCCCTTAGTTAACCGCTATGTATATTCAGGTCTCAACTTGGTTGTCTTATCCTCTGGAAAGCCTTCTCTACCTTCTAAATCTGAGTTACATGTATGCTATCATTAACGTTGACAACTCTTTATGGAAGCTGAACTTCACATGAGAACTGTGATCAAACCCATCTGATTACAAATACAAGTATATCCTCAGTCCCTAAGCCCAAGGCCTTTAAATATTACATAAAATGTCACATACATTTTTAAAATTATCTCTGGTGTACTAATTATCAGCTTAGATACATTAAGCTATAGACATGGGTCCAGTTTTACTTCAGAATTTCATTTATAACAAATTACTTTAATTTTTTTATCTAATTAAACATCTTTCAGATCATTATCAAAAGATTAATAAAAAATTAGAATTTTTCTGACTATTTCAAAATGTACAGATAGTAGTCAGACAAAAAATATCATCCAAAAAAAGTTGGTGTAATATCCGTTAGGGGATTTTGAAGTCCCCGGGTATGTGTTGACTATACTATAATTTCTGAATTATTTACAGAAGTTTTGTTGATACAAAGAAAAAACCAAGGACACACTTTTTCTGAGTCATTTATGAAATCAACTCCAATGTGAAATTAAGTTATTTGGAAATGTTTAAGGATTTAGGGAAAGTCTGCATAATATGTACTTGACCACTATGTAGTTAAAAATATACTTTTACCTATATAATTTTCTTTGTGTTTTATGTATTATTTTTCTCTTTTTTAATTTGTGTGAAATTACGAATAACACATTTTTGAAAAGGAGAAAAGGGTAATACTGGTTAAATAAACATTTTCATGGAACGCACTTTTAGCAAATGCTAATTTCTTAAAATGATAAATTTGGAGATAAAATATTTGTCAAAAAAAAAGAGTTAACTAAAATGTGGACAAATTCATAGAGTGATGCTTTTGCAGAGGATAGGACAGAATGCTCTATCTCTTTTTCAACAGTTGTTATCTTAGAATATATACTGTTTAAATGTTTTATGAAGAAAAGCCAAAATATGATGGGAAAAAATCACAGGTTGATATAGCCCTAAGTGAGGAAGAAACACCAATGAGAAAAATCACTCTTTCACAAAATAGAAGGAAAAGACATAAAACCAGAACACACTAATGATCAGATCAAGAAACTAATAACAGAAAACAAGGGATCTTCTCTATATGTTGAGTTTTGACTACAGTTTCCCTGTAAAGTGTTTGGAAACCTTATTTACAGCTTTCCTGTTAGTCATCACCAGCAGTATACCATTCGGTTGGAAATTTCATTCACCCATACATAAAAGAGATGATATATAAATAAAAAAAATGCAAAAGTCAAATTAACTAAAAGCAAACATTACTCCAAACCAAATAAACACTCTCAAAATTGGAGAGTAGCTCAAATGGCATTAGTTTCTCTAAAAAGAGGGTGACTCTTGACCGTTTGTATGATGACTCCACAGGGCCTGTAGGAGCTACTCTAAAACTATTAGTGGTGACAGTAAAGACACAAGGGAAAGCCTGACATGCAGAGGTAAATACAGCCTACGTTCAAAATTTTCTCTTTGCTGCTTAGATTGTTAGGGCCTCAGCTTTCCAAAATGCAAGATAAATGCAATTAAGTGAGTTTGATTCGTGGTGGTGAAAATTAAATGTGATTACATACATAAAATTGATAATAGCCAGTATGTAGTAGACAATGAGTAAATTTCAATCCCTTCCTCCTCTTGCACATTACTAATCAGGGCATGTTAAAAATATATATTCTTAATTTTACTTCACATAAGATATAATTTTTAATTCTGTATAAAACATTATCAGTAAGTACTAACAACCATCAAAATAATGATAATTTCCCAACTTTAGCTCTAAATGGTCATGGCCATAAAACATTTAATTTTTACTCAAATATTTATATTTTTCAAGATGACTGCCTTTAAGTTAGTAAAGATTATTTGCTAGGGTAAATAACATTATTATTTTAACCTTAGTTTGTGTTTGGTTGGTTGGTTGGTTGGTTGGTTTTTTTAAACTGGAAAAATCAGAGATATACAGTTAAGGAAATCAATGTCCAATAAAGCATAACTAATTACTAGAAAAGCCAAAAATACAACCTATCAATGAATTATTCTACTGAATATGTATAGTTCCCATAAAAATCATGAGTTGATAAATAATCTGGATAGTCTGAATAAATTCTTGTCACTTAGTTCCAATCTTGCCCTGAGTAATTTCCAGGAGTTGACCCATAAAAGCGAGATCTGACTGAGCCTTTCCTCTCCAGGCTTTTTGCATTTTCTGTAGAAAATGTGCAAGCACCTGATTTTTATGTGTTGTTAGTTGGTTCACACCAAGCTACATTTTTGAGTAAGAGGTAAAAGAATCATTTTGGATTAGATATGAAAAACTTTATGCAACAAATGCATATTTGGAAACTGCAAAATGAGCATGCAAATCAATTTATATGCATGGGTGAATGAATATAGATGAGCTATTTTCAAAGTATACACATCCTGGTGTAGCACAAGACATCTGTACAAAAGGAAAGGGAAGGAGGTGAATTACTAAGCTTAGTCATCCATTTGCAATTTTCAATGGAAAATTGCATTGTCAGTTTCCATTATGCCTGCACAAATTTAGACAAATTAAAGAGTCAACTAAGTAATTATTGATAACATACATGTGTATTAAGTAAAGCAGGAAAGCCTTGTCAGTCATTTGGAACTTCTCAGATGTGTCTAGGATTTTTATTAGGGAGAGAAAAACAATATACGAATGATAATTCACCTGCCTATGAAACCAATTTGAGACAGAGCACTGGCCTATTCAGGCATCTCTCTAATTTGGGATTGGAGATGGGTGAGGCCAGGGGAAAATGATGTCAATGAAACATTAACAGAATTCACTCTGCTGAGGAGAAACATTACATCTGCTTCCAGACCCTCTACTTTAGTAGAATCCCTTTGTCAAGTACCAGGAAAATTATCTTTCAATCTGACAAATGGTTCCAAGTTAAAAGAAAGAAAGAAAGAAAGAAATCCTTGGGATTACATAGAATTTAAATTCTGTAATTCTTTCTTTATTTTATGATATTCTTTTTTTTTAAGATTTTTTAAAAGATTTATTTTATTGTTTTTGACAGACAGACTGAGACAGAAAGAGACAGAGAGAAGGGGGAGGGCCCAGAGCAGTCTCCACAGTTGTATGTCATCAATTTTCAACATAGTTTCATTCCACACAGGTGGGTGGAGAACTGTGCAGGATGGGAACCAGGCAAGGGACCTCACCATGGTCCCCCTGGTTTGGCCCTCAGCTTTTGGGCCCCCCTCACATGGAAAGCTCCCCAAAATGAGAATTGAACTGGGGACCATACCCCAATTCAGCATATGGGTCTGCACGGGCCAAGACTGGGATTCGATCCTTGAGCCCTGGGGCTGTCAAGCAAGCTCTTAACCCACTGAGCCATCCCAGAATCCCCTATAATATTCTTTCAGAATATATCCTGCAGGGTTAGTGCCATGTTCTGTTCTGACAATATAAACATTCTGTTTTTATTTCTATAACAGAATGTTCAGTCTAGAATGATCACACAAATCTTTGGAAAGTCATATAATGAGTCTGATCTGATATGTACTATTAGTTTGACATTTCAAAATCTTACTGAAAATCTCTCAATATGGAGAATCACCAACTTCCTTTGTTAATTTGGGTTTGTACTTGCGAATATAGTTATCTTACAACAATTTAAATAGATTTTTCTTTGCATCTTCCATGAAAACAGTGAAACACCTGATCACTACAAATTCACTAAAAATATACTTTAACGTATTTTCATGTAAGTTTACAAATAATACCTATATATCTATGTACATACATACATACACACACTTCACTCATGTTATGTTATAATGCATTGTATATGGGACAACCATTGTTTATTTGGCCAATTACATGCTAATTAACATTTGAGAAGTCGATTCCATTTATGTGTTTCCACCATTACAGACAATGCGCAATATGTAGCATGATAATATATTTGTGAGATTTATTCAAGTACTTCTGTTTTAAAAAAAAAAAAATCCTAGAAGGGAAATTGCTGTGTTAAAAAGATATGCCACTTACAACTGCTGTACCTACTGTTAAATTGTCCCTACAAACAGTTTTAGTAATAGTAACTTACACTCCAACCAAAGATGCGCAAGATCATGAGAGTGCCTGTGTTCCCTCAACTCTGACAGCAGTTGTGTATGATGGCTATCTTTAATCTTCTCAATCAGCTAGACCACAAATAGTACCCAATTTTCATTTATATTGTTTGGCTTCTTATTGAGATAAAACTTATTTTCTTATATTTATTGGCTGTTCGTAGTTCTCTTTTAAAGAACTGCTTATTTGTTTTCTTTGACCATTATTCTCAATAATCTCTTAATATTATAATCTTAATAAAATTTACTAAAATTCATTGAGCTCCTACAATGGGCCAGTCTGCTGGCTCTTATATATATAATGGAGGAATAAACAGAAGTAAGAATACTCCCTTGGGGACTTAGGATCCTGTGAAGAAATAAAGTGGGGTATTAACTATTATAAAATGTGTTGAGTGCAATACTAAGTGTACAAATAAGGGTTTATACCACACTAGCACTGGTTCTGCAGGAGGACTAGAGGAAGATGGCAGAGAGGATTTCACAGGAAAGGAGATCTTCGTGAATGATGCGTTTTTAATGTTGTGAGTGGTTGTTGCTTCAGTTTTTTCTTCCTTTTTTTTTTTTTATAACTTGAAAACTATTTTTCAGCCTTGTCATCTCACTTTTCTCCACAAAGTCATACCCATGCCCAAACCCCTTTCATGCAAAGTTGTATTTCCCAGAGAAAGAGCAATTACATAGACTATATAAAAGGACTATAATGGAAGCAATGCCACTCCGATGTGCTTCAGTCAAATAGTAGGGCAGGGCACAACACACCTGGTGCAGGTAGACTCTGTATTGGGAGTTTACCCTGCAGATGGCAGAATAAACAAGAGGAAGTATGGGTGAGCTGAGATACAGGCAGAAACTGTAACTCGAGCTGAACCACGTTTAAGGAAACATGAAACTGGGGCAATCCACTGTGTAAAGAGGACAGCAGGGCAGCTGGCTCAGGGCAAACACAAGCATGTGAGCAGAAAGCCTGCCCGAAGTGTATTCCAGGGACACCTATGTGCAGTGACAGCAAGTTAAGGCAATTGGGGAATAATTCACAGGCCAAATGCTCTGTCGCAGTTGGTGACATATTTTACTCAAATGCATCTATGAATTATTAATATAACTTGAGACAATTCTGAAATCGTTTTTCATGTGTGTGTTTGTGTGTGTGGTTGGAAGGGGCAGGAGGTAGTTTTCTTTTGGAGGAAGCTGTTGTTTGGGACTATTTTCATCTCATACTTTGGAAGTTTACGTGTTAAATATTTTTCTATTTTATTTTAAAGATTTATTTTATTTTTTTGACAGAGACAGAAAGAAAGAAAGAGAGAGAGAAGGGGGAAGGTCCAGAGCAGTCTCCATAGTTGTATGTCATCAGTTTTTGACATAGTTTCATTACACACAGGTGGGCAGGGGCCATACAGGGCGGAAACTGGGCTGGGGCCTCCCACATAGGAGGCATGCCCCCTTGAGCCAGGGGCCAGACCAGGGGATGCGAGAACCAAACTTGAGGTCTCCCGTATGGAAAGCACACCCCAGCTCAGCATAGGGGTACAAACGGGCCGGGGCCAGGATTCGATCCTCAGTCCCTGGGACTGCAAAGCGAGTGCTAAACCCACTGATTCATCCTGGCTTCTCCCCAAAATTTTCAAAAGTACAACTATTTATATAACTAAGAGCTGAAAATGTAATTTGAAGGTCACAGTCCAGATTTCTTATCAGAATAAGGGAAATCTTAAGCAATTTATGACTGACACCTGTCTATAAGCTCTTGTTTCAGATCTCCAGAAACAGAAAGACTTGCCCACCACTACTGCTGGCCTGTTGTCATATTTATACTAGAAGTATAAATTCTTATACTTTATAGAAGTATAAAGCAAATTCTCTTTTCTCTTTCCTTAGGCCCAAATCAACACACACTTGTTCAAATCCATTTCCATTGACTAGTCCTCTATGGACCAGAACATCATACCATTGCCAGTTTTCCTTACTCCAAATGTTTTTCTGTTCGTCAGCTCATATTTTTCTGGCCTACTTTTCCTGCTTACAAGTACAATGCTATCAAGACTACTTTCTTTATACAATTCTGGACTGCCTGATCTACAGATAATAGTGACAGACATTTTTTTTTTAACCATCAGCTAAACGCAATTTACTCAGGATTTTATGAAGCCCTTGCCCATGCCATTTCGAAGGTATAATGAAAAATTAGCGAGTCAGACAGAAGCAAGAGGAAAGGTTAAGGAGACATTGAAAGTGCGGCAATGTTATAGCTGAGATGAACAGATCCAGAAGACTATAATAAGTTCTAGGCACTAATCTTTGGGAGAGCATTAGCAAGTCAAGTCGAGGCGACAGTGAGGAAAATAACTAAAGTAGGCAGCTATTATATGGGAAAGGTTGTTTAATGTTAGACCAGTTTCACAGAAGGGGGGTGTGAAATGTTTTGAGCTCAGTGAAGATAGAACTCTCTCTTAAGCAGACAAAGATAATTCAAAGAGATACTGACTCCATAAATTTTATTTCCAACATAAAAAGAAGAAATTTATTTGGCAGAAAAAGGATTTTTCATTCAAGAAAGAAATTCTGCCCAAGAAAAGTTTCTAAACACTTAAATGAAATACTAAGAGTGAGAGAAAAATATGTATATATGGAATTGCATTAGCTTTTACAGACAACTTTTAAATACAGGAGAGATTCTCATATGTAAAAGAGTGTGTGGAGGTAAAACAGTCAATTATAATATTACTTTATCATTACAATAAAAATTACAATTTCAGGGCATGACCACAGAAATTATGTAACCTTGGTTAAAATGCCAGCTTTGCAAATACCTAGTAGGTAAACTTGGGTAATTTTTTTAAATCACTTTGGGCCTCAGTGTTCTCATTTGCCAAGTGGGGGAAATAGCATCTGCCTTATAGGGTTGTGGTCAGGACTAAAGGAATTAATGTGTAAAGAGCTTAAAATAGCTCCTGACACAGAGTATGCATTATGTAAGATTTTGCTACTATTGTTATTGTTGTTATCAGTTAGTATGAAAAGTCCAATGACCCATTGCCAGAATATAAAGATAGAAATAATGAGTGATTATATTTCATGTGACAGAATTTTATTTATTTATTTATTTTTAACTGTTCTGGAGACCTCACCACATTCGGGAAGCACACCCCAGTTCAGCATGTGAGTCCACCTGGGCTGGAGCCGGGATTCCATCCTTGGTCTTCGGGGCTTCAAAGTGAGCGCTTAACCCGCTGAGCCATCCAGGCTTTCCCCGTGTGACTGAATTTTAGATATTAAGTGTTTACCCTTATCTTTTTCTTTTTTCTATTTTCTTCAGCTCAGTGCTGGAGCTCGAAGTCAAGAAATGCATGCTCTAGTCTCGTCCTCCACTAACCAGATATGTGACTCTTCAAATTCTAAATCACCAGTTTTCAATGTTCTGGTCATTTCAAATTCCATTAATTCTCATTCTCATTCTCATTCTCATTCTCATTCTCATTCTCATTCTCATTCTCATTCTCATTCTCATTCTCATTCTCATTCTCTTTCTCTCTCTCTCTCTCCAGTTGTCAATGTTCTGGTCATTTCAAATTCCATTAATTCTCATTCTCTGTCTCTCTCAATTTACCTTCTTCTCCAACACTTATTTTTCTCCATTCTTCTGCTATCTCCTGTTTCTCTCTATCTTCTGTTTAATTTTCTCAATTATACATCCTAAGCTTCACAGCTTCCCTGAGGCCTCATCATTCTTCCATCCTCCATCCCTTATGAACAGAACACACTACAGAATATAATATATTTGGACCCAATCCAAATTTTTATTGTGTCTGTTTAGGATGAAACACAACATTTTCTGTGTTATACAAACAAGGACTTTATCGAAGATGAATAACACCTTGAACCTGAGAAAAAGGAAGATGCCCATCATTCTTTATTTTCAAAGATGTCTGGGAAAGTACTCAGCTCTTGGCTAAAAGTCATAGAGGAGCACCATTCCCAAATGAATAATTATTCTAATTCCTAAGGCTCTATCTTTACCTGTACTTTTATGAAGAAAAACTATGTAGAGAGTAGAATGGATAAAATTGAAGAAAAACAAAAGAAAAGAACTTCAAATGTTATTTGAAGCCAAAAAATATAAACTGTCATGGAAGTAAGAAAGCATATTATTTCTATTATTTTAACTTCATTATTCTAAGCTCAACAAAGGTTTAAGAGGCTACAAGAAGAACAAATTAACGATATATGTATCCAAAGAAATCCTGTATGTTAGAAACTGAACAATGATGCATGTTCTGAAAGTTATAAATAACTCATTTAAATATTAAAAACAAAAATTGTTTTGGATTCCTAACTACTCTGGTAAAAGAGGTTTCAGAGCTATTACTAGCTTTTTTTGTTAAAAAGCCATGTCAAAATATTTTCTTAGTGATCCTGACTTATTTCAAACTAAGTGGGAGCTCAGTAATAAATTCAACCCCCTAGTTTTCCGATATATAAAAGTTATAGAGACACTATTAATATTAGCTTAACTGTTTTCATGTTTAAGCATAATTGTGGCTCATTCTAAAAAATAAATAATTATTATTTAATAATAATATAGATGGATCAAAGCAAAATACTCTTGGTAACTGTCATAGCAATGTTAGAGCAAGTCTTAACACAGTTTTTCACATAAGGAAGAGTTGGGATGCTGTTAATCAACAATATGAAAATGCTATTTTGCAGAAAACTCAAAATCTCTAATATTGTGCTTGATCACCCAAAGTCATCTGTCTTATTATAAAGGTAGACTTTGTAGGTTTCTAAGTCATTTTTTTTATTGTTAAATTTACTGGGGTGACATAGGTTCCAGGTGTACAATTCTACATTACATTGTTTATGCATCGCATTATGTGCTCATCACCCAGAGTCAGTTCTCTTTCCATCACTGTATATTTGATTCCCCCTCCCTACTATCCCACCCATCTCCATTACCCTCAGGTAACCACTAGAGTAGACTACTGACTGTGTCTATAAGTTTTTGTTTCTTTGTTACTTTCAATTTTATATTCCACCTACAAGTGAAGTCACATGTTCTTCATTTTTTAGTCTGACTTATTTCGCTTAATATGATGGTCTCAAGGTCCATCCACGTTGTTGCAAATGGCTGTATTTCACCTTTTCTTATCATTGAGTAGTATTCCATCATATGTATATACTAAAACTTATTTATCCAGTCATCTATCAAAGGACACTTTGGTTGTTTCCATGATTTGGCCACCATGAACGGTGCTATGATGAACATTGGGTACATATATAATTGTGATAAGGCTTTCAAGTTTTGGGGGTAGATACTCAGAAGGGCAGAAGGGGGATTTCTGGGTCATAGGTACATACATACATACATGCATACATACACACACACACACACATATACTACTTTAACTCATATAGATATTGCATTATATTTTAAAGACATGGGGGAAGCCAGGATGGCTCAGTGGGTTAAGTGCTCATTTTGCAGCACTGGAGACCGGGGATCAAATCCCAGCCCCTGCCCATGCGGAACTATATGCTGAACTGGGGAAATCCCCCAGTTCAGTTCTCTCTCTGTCTCTGTCTCTGTATCTCTCTCTCTTTCTCTCTCTCTCTCTCTCTCTCTCTCTTTCCCTCTCTCTGTCAAAAATAAATAAATAAATAAATAAATAAATAAATAAATATTTTTAAAAAAACATGTTTTAAAGACATGTTTAACTATAATATACTTTTGAGGATTTTAACATAATATACAAGACTTTAAAAAATCTTTCTCTACTTATGTAATTGTCTTATATATGTCATATTTTTGTATATCTACTTATATACATATACACACATACACATTTATATACCAAAAGTATAATGTCTCATTATTGGAAAATATCTCAATTATTTATTTCATAGAAATTGGCTCAATTTTTAAAATAAGGA
Source organism: Craseonycteris thonglongyai (assembly GCA_004027555.1). NCBI lineage: Eukaryota > Metazoa > Chordata > Mammalia > Chiroptera > Craseonycteridae > Craseonycteris > Craseonycteris thonglongyai. The sequence goes on along the minus strand of PVKE010007244.1, from coordinate 41,023 downwards.
TTCATAAGTGCATCTTCTTCATATTTTATTATGCATTTGGGTTGTGAAAAACAGTATGTAACTTCCTATTTTTACAATGTTTTCAGTTGGATAAATAAAACATTTAGTACCTTAAGCATCAGGTGTAATTTTTTTTTAAATTACATTATTTGCTGAAAAAGATCAATTTTGCATTAAGATAAAGAGCTTAAGCTGAAGAGTTAGTATCTTCCATACAGCAACTTTGCTTATATGCTGCCATAGAAGCTAGTTACCTAAAGAAAATCCAGGCATGTCCAATTATAGAGACACATCATTACTTGGAAGGAAAACATGAGTCTTTAACTTCCTTGCCACTGCTGGACTGGTGTGGTTCATTCTGTTGAGTCTAACACTGTCTGAATGCTAACACTTAAGCTTAGCTGGTTCCACATACAAGTACCTCTAAGCTGTAATCAGTGCTGCTTCCGTTATGGATTGTCATCTACACAGAGTTCATTATGTCCATAATTACACATAGAAAGCCCTTCCTGATGTTAGGAAGCTAGTGAAGCAACTGTTCTTCTTGGCAGCTCCTCTCCTAAAATTTGAACCACCAGATCCCTCCTGGGAACCAACCTGAGAAAGTGCTATTTGAAGTACCACTTGCTCCTGTTATGTGTTTCAGTATATTTCTAATTACAGGTCCAGATAACTTTAAGCACAAGTAACTAGACAAGAGTCTGGGTCAGCAACTTGGACATGCCAAGTCAGACTTGTTTTCCTCCCACTTCTTTCTAATAATAGTTTCTCATATATACCAGAAATAGCATAGAGAATACACCTCTCTAACTCTAAGAACAGCTCCTCAGTTCATTTTAGGCAATCCATTGGAAAGCCAACCTCACTTATCCAAAAAGAGACACCATCTTCTCATTATGTAATTTCAATTAAGTGCTCTGTGTACCATCATCCATATCTTCAGCAGAACCATGTTCTAACTCAGCAACTCTCATTAAGTGTCTACATTTGTGGATGAGCTAGATCTTTACATTTGTGCTGAATCATCATGAACTTTTGATATTTTTCAATAATTTTATCTCCCAAATTCTGAAATGAACAGAAATTTTGTGTGGTTTGCTTTGTGAAAAGTAAATATTTTCATTGAAAAAATCAAGAGTTAGTTATAATGTTGTTTAGATGCTATATATTTAGTACTTTAAGTTGCATTAGAGTAGATTCAACACATTAAACATAATATGAATAGGTCAACAAGGAAGCAAATAAGAGGGGGCTATAGAAACAAAGTGTGATGAATTCTTACAAGCTATTTCATTTCCTTATTATCATGACATTAGGAAATTGTATGAAATGTAAGGGTCTACCATAATCCTCAATTCCAAAAACCTTTAATACATATCAGCTATTCAATTTATCACCAAATTGACAACTAGTGTACAAATAATCTCCAGTACCCATTTTCTGTTTGTTAAGTAAAATGCATATACTATATCATATAATGGACAGAGATACCTTCTGGGTGAAAGGGCACACCTAGGTTCAAGTTTCAGTTCTGCTATGGGACTTTGGGCAAGTTAGCTTTTCTAACCCACAATTTTATCAACTATAAAAATGGGAATTTTATAAAATCTATCAAGTAGGATGTTGTAAAAATCAATAAGGTATGATGAACAAACTACAGTGTACAATTCCTTTCACTCAGTACACACACATTATAATTATAATAACTGCTGTAGTTCTAAGAATGATTTAAAATTATATTCAAATTCTAGAGGTGTGTATGTCACCATTAAAGGAGAAGCATCTTTTGAAATAGTTTGAAGCTTAATATTTTGGGGAGAAAACATGTATATTTGAATCTTCAGACAATCTGATGAAAATTATGGGTTCACTAGTAATGTTTTTTCCAATATCCAATACTTATTTAAATATTTATTGAACTCTTACAACATATGCATCACTCAATTACTTTAAATTTCAGCAGGCTGAGTTGTGCTAATGGGAAAAATTGCATTGTTTGAATGTGTTGTTAGGACTTTCACTTAACAAATGCAAATGTAAAGTAAGAACTCACATTTAATTTTTATTATAAAAACACAATAAGTTAGAAAGAAGTTCAAATGTTTAACAGATGTTTAAAACATAATACTCTCTACTTACTCTTAGATTTATTCATGTATAAATTAACTTGTTCTCTGAAACAGTCTTTGGGTTTATGTTACAAATATTTAACACTTCTTAAAATTTTAAAATATGGATTTCCAATAAGATTCCTCTGTAAGTTTAATATGTATTGCGTGTGTTGGTGTTCATTGAATAGCATTCATTTTATAATTTGAATATTTTTAAAATTGAGGTAGAGCTTATGTACAGTAAAGTACATAAATCTTAAGTGTATAGTTTAGTGAATCTTTAAAAATATATATACCCATGTAACCACCATTCAGATCATGTGAAAGGCTCCACTCTGTGTTCTAGTCAATACCACTAAAATATATTGACCTCTATCACCATATAGTGTCTGTTTTGAACTTTATATAAATAGAAATATAAAATAAAATATGTACTGAGGTAGTTGTTGCCTTCACTCATATTGTTGATGCCTTAAGTTCCTTATTTCATTTTCTTAAATTTTATACATGAGGACCAATATCCTCTTTAATTAGCTTGTCTGTACTGATGTATCAATGTGTAATAGAACTCTACCAAATCTTATACATTGTATTGAGTACAAATGATCTAAAATGACCCAAAAGTAAATTTACAGAAATATATTTAACACTTCTACTATTTTAACATTCACAACATCCTAGAGCTATCTATCCTTCTGCTATTATATAGCTTTCATATTTTCAACTTTTTCTGATAGGTTACATCTATTAGCTACTCACAAACACTCTGTGAGGTAGGTTAGCATGAGTTCACAATTTGTTAGTAACCTGATTAAGTGCTTCTCAATTTACAATCATAGAAATTGAAACACAAAACATTAGTTGGCCTTCCCCTACTTTTAAGAATGATTTAGAAGCAATGTCATATTCATAATTCAGTTCTTCAGACCCCATGCTACATTTTATTTACATATATTATGTAAATAATAACATGGCAGGAAAATAATCTGAGAAAGCATTGCATCCATTCCAATATTCAAGTAGAACTACATGAAATACATGTGTAAAAAAGAAAACCAAAGAGTCATGGAGTTTCTGAAGAGTTTTAAAGCAAGTAATAATTTGTTTTTTCAATACCTAACTGAAATATTTTAAGATGTACGATTCAGCAAGACCATGAAGTTATTGATTCCTGTACTTCCGAGTAATAGAAAAGGGACTAAGGCATAATTATAGAGAAGCACATAAAAAAAATGATGTAAGAATTTCATATAATAAACTAAAAACTTTAGCATGCAAAATGATTTATTCTGAATTATGTCAAACACACATGTATACTTATTGAAAGTATAGTTTGCATAGCAACTTCTAATAGCAGGTTTCTTATCTGAATAAAGCAAAACCTGAATATCTATGATAAGGTCTAAATTTTCAATGTACTTTTATAGGAGTTAACTCTACAACTAGTATAGCTACCAAATGCTCACTGAGAAGGATATAGAATGTGGTCAATGATTATTTTCAGGAACCAGTGTGGCTTAGGGTCCTAATTCTCACACTACAGCTAAAAATAACAGAAATAATATATACTGCTAGTCCTTTATGTAGTCAATCAGGAGATTTTTTAAAATAATTAGTTTATCACATTTCATTTTATGGTATCCAAAACTGGAACAAAATTTCACTGGCATACATGTAAATAATTTTAACTTATAGGAGAGCCTCAAAGGCACATTATAAATAGGACAGATCCATTAGATATCTATATATATGTATTAGGATAAGTACAGTAAAAACCACTATTTAATTATAGAATTAGGATAAAGGTATTAGTTTATGTGGAAAGTGATAGTTTCTACAAATGCTTTCTGTTAAAAGCTTGCTTAGTCATAAAGATTCTCAAATAGAATGTGATTTTTTTAGATATTCCAAATCATGACTAGACACAGGTAACATTAGAGTACAGCTGGGTAAAATAGAGGCTGAGTATCTTTGCTATTTGAGCTAATCAAAGATCGTTATCACATGAGAATTTCTTTTAAATGAGAAAAAAAAAAACATTCCATATTTGAATTTTGCGTGAAAGTGCCTGTAATGAAAATGGTATCAGCAGAAGGAGTGGTGCCAGTGGTGGTGGTAGTAACTAGAACAAAAATAACAAGTAGGCACTTCAGAATGTTTATTATGTGCCAGGTGCTGTTCTTAAGAGTTTTATATGAAGTCACTGGCTTAATTTTGATAAGATCCCAACAAAGTACTATTATTATCCAAATTTCACAGATGACAAAACTGAGGAATAGAAGTTTGAGTGCACAACCAATTAAACCAGATAGTATGGCCCCGTCTGTATAATTTAACCTCTATACTACAACTGCAAATCAGAATAAATATCTCAAAACAATATACTATATCTCATTTATGGCATTCTAGAATAGTAAGTCAATTTTGATTACTAATTTATAGTCAAGATAAGTTTTTTTTTTTATAGAACAGATAGATGCCTTTCATTGTCATACTTTGTTTCCCAGAATATTTTATCTAGATCAAAATTATTGATCAATTTCTCCATTGCACTCAAAGCTTTATCAGCATAGATGACCCATCCACCTTTTCCTACAATGGTGTAGGAAACAAAATTTCAAACAAAATTTCTGAACCATTTTTGTCTACAACCAACCTATATGGTAACTATTTAAACATTTTTAATCTTACAAGGATTCTAAGTACTGTACCTATGTAATATTTTCCTTTATTGTAGCAGTTAAAATATTGAAAGCCTAGAATCAATTAGACAATATATATTGTCACTAAAAGACATTTTGAGCAAGATACTTGAGGGTATAATATACCATGACATTGCCAATGGGCTCTAGAAGCCCATATATCTGTTAGAAACCACATGACAATCCCTATAAAGTGTTCAGATAATGCTTTGTACAGGTAGAACCGAAGTGTTCCAAACAACAAACGACTTTAGATTTCTATGCAGGGGAAGCCAGGATGGCTCAGTGGGTTAAGCGCTCACTTTGCAGCGCTGGGGACCAAGGATCAAATCCAGGCCCCGGCCCGTGGGGACCCATGTGCTGAACTGCGGAGTGCCCCCAGTTCAGTTCTCTCTCTGTCTCTATATCTCTGTATCTCTGTATCTCTCTCTCTCTCTCTCTCTCTCTCTCTCTCTCTCTCTCTCTCTTTCTTTCTCTCTCTCTGTCAAAAACAATAAAAATTAAAATAAAAAAATGGATTTATATGCATAAATAAACTCACAAAGATTCTAACTTCCTTAAGAGAAAAAATTGTGTTTTTCTTTATGTCCCTTAGTTCAGTGTACAGTTTACAGTTAACAAAGGTTGTTGACTGACAAACAGAAAATAATGTTTGCTCTTGTTCTTTGGTACCCTATAAATCTGTTTTTTAATCACACAGTGAGAGTGACATTTTTGAAATATAAATTTTATAATGGCATCCTCCTCCTCACCTTCCAAACTAAATTTCTTCCATTATTTTTCCACAACTTTTCACTATAAAGATTAAAATGCCTGACCAAGTCTCAAAGGTCCTCCATGATCTGGTCCCACTCCATTCTCTAAAATCTTGATATTCAAGGGCCTTCTCTAATTTGCCAGAATTCCAAACCTACTATTTTTCATCTGCCTTTACCTAGTTGATTTCTTCTCATTTCTCAGATTTTAGTTCAAGCATCATTCTTCAGGGAAACCTTTGATTAGGTCAGTTCACACTTCAAGTTCTCACAGTTCAATGTACCAGTTTTCCAAAATACATTCCACCATTTTGTATGTATGTATGTATGTATTTTTACTTATTGTGCCTCCTCACTAGCACGTGAGGTATGTGAAGGGAGGAACTATTTCTTAGAGTTTACCATTTTATTACCCGAGTCTAGTACTTAGGTACATACAAATCATGCAATATTTGTTGATCAACAAAATGAATGAATAAATGAATGAGTGAATATGATTGTCTGTCTGGTCACATTAGTAGTCATAGAATGTAGGAAGTTTATTAAATGACATCTATTACACTGTCATGTTTGGTAATATCAAGCAATCATCCATCACAAGCTATATGTGTCTATGGTCATTTAAAAAGGGGAAAAAAAGAAAAGACATTCAGAGTCTAGTATGAAATTTTATTATAAATAACCCTGCAAATTATAAAAAATATAACAATTTCTTATTGATCAGCCTTTTATTCTCACTTTTAATCTGGATAGTTAACAAAATTTACTAATTCTTTTAAGTTGCTAGAAAACTATTGCATTCTCTTAAGTATAAAAATAATGGATCCAGAGCACCTAGATAATCTTAATTCACTGAAAAAGATACATACCCCATAAGCATCCATCAGTCAGGAAAGATGACATTCTTGGGTAGTTGAGTTTTAGGCTGACTCTCATGGTCAAAGAACGTAAGTAATACATGAGTCAGTTCTGTTCCATCAGATAAATTGTGTGTGTGTGTGTGTATCTTTTCTTTTTTCTCTTGAATAATTCCTGAACCCTGACAAATCCTAATATCAGCCCTAATAAACTAGAAATCTTATCCAGCAGACAAGATAATATAGGGCTCAAGAATAACAACGTTTGTGTTCTTAGCTAGTCTCTGCCACTAACCTGCTCCTGACATACAACCTTTCTTGTGTTTTTTTTCCACTACTACATAAATAAATAAACTTTGCCAGGCCTGTATAAATACAGTAAGGATGAAAGTAAACTCATTAAATAAAAACATTCTCCATTCATAGGTGTATAAATTGTGTCAAGGGGAAAAAAGAGAATATTCTGTCTTTTTAGCAGTTCTTATGGTCTTTTGAATATGAAGGCAACTAAAATAATATGACATTTTTATTAAGTTAAAAAATGTAGTTGGCATCAGATATCATTTGAATTTTGTTTAATGTTTTCTGTTCATTTTTCCCCCTAAGTTTTCTCAAATGAATGTGGATGTATTTGTTTTTAAAGTAGTAAAAAGAATATGGCAATCAGTGTGAATACTGGCTAGAGGCAGGGCTTTGTTTATACTTCATCTGAATCAAAATCATCTATCCCTAGCCATCAATAGATGATTGTTGTGGGGAGAGGCATCCATTCTCAGTTAATTATTTAATAGTCACCAGACACACATGAAACAGGGAAAATAATCAAAATGGAACCAATCCTTCTGGGAAGAGAGACTCTGCATTTATTACTCCATCTCTTATTTGTATGATAATCAAAAGAATCCAGTCTTTTGTTTTCTTTTCATGACTAGGGGTGATTTTTGCACTAGGATGAAAGCTCAAATTTTCCGGGCAAATCAATGCTCCAGAAAAATCCTGATGAAATCTTTTTTTCTGGGCTAAATTACTTGATGCATCAGGTACTATATTATTCAACTATGTATCTTGATAATTCCCAATTCTTCATCTCATAGTAAGAGCTATCCACTTGCAAAATAAAATTCATTTCACAGATATCTAACTCTGCTTCTTTTAAATGTATTATTTTTGCCATGCTTTCTCCACTGTTAACTTCCCCTGATTATGCATGATCCTGGAATCCCTATATAAAAAATGCATGAAAAAATTAAAATTTTTATTTAAAACACCCTCCCACACAGAACAAGCTGTCATTGTGCCATATTTGTCTCCTAATTTAAGGAAGGAAGTTATATTTCATGTGTCCTTCATTAAAATTCTTGCTCTGTATTTTAAAGTGGCATTGGGATACTTAGAGCAAATTTTGCCATAAAATAATGTTCATTTTTATTAAAGTCTATTAAGCAGGGTAGATGTATGCAGCTTCAAATTATACTATAGCAAATCATCATATATATCTATCTTATTCCTGATTTTCAATTAAGTTAGGTTTGGTAGAAGGAAATACATACTGTTTTATTTATGTGAAACGTAACTGAAATGTCTGATGCACAATCCATGGAAATGTACTGGCCACGCTGAAGTGCAGTTTAGGCCATGGGATACACAGTCTTCTATAACTAGTTAAGCCAAAATATAATGCAAACAAACTCCCTCATTAAGGTACAGACCATCAAAATAACTATTTACTTTTTTTACTATGAACTCTCTTAAGGACGAGCTTTTTTCTTCCTGTCTCCCTTTGCTGTTTAAACAATTGTAAGCTGTATCGGGCCTTCACTTCTCTTAAAGTCAGGTGAGAGAGAACTGCCATGTCTAATAAGATTTACAAGGGCTAGTTCTGCTTAGCAGTGTCAGCAAAAAACCCAGAAGGGATTATACAATAATATACAGCCATATATAGACCTGAGTCCCTACAGCTTTCCAAATCAGATTTAATAATTCACCTCTTTTTGAATTTCAGCCATTAAATGCCATTTGCCCAAGTACTGATTGTCTTGATTTAGACCCATATGTTATCTGCTTTAAACCCTAACATCTTTTCTACTCGGGCACAGATACACCCATGTTTCATTGTTTTCATATCACTCACTTCCTATTCATAGGTGTTTCTATTATATGTATCCAGCAATTTTTTTCTTAGATCACTGTTATGTAGTAACATTGGAGAAATACACAAATGACTGTATTTTCTTTATAAAGGGGAGAAAATAAAACTTAGATCTGATTTTTTTTTTTTTTAATCCCTGAAAACAACAGAAATTACAGCTTGGCTTCCACTACTCAGATAAATATCATTAGCTGAATATCCTCAGATAATCTTTTGCAATCCTTCATATACATCCCATGTTTATTAGTGTACAGAAGCTTCCCAGTTCAGTAACATCTAAATTTCTCTAGAATTTATCTTCCCAAAGCATCTGCTAATTGAGAAATGCTATTCAACCTCTAACATTTCTAAACAATAGCTGACCCATCTCCCTCTTCAAGTAACCACAGCAATCACATAATTTTACTTGAGTTAACAAATGTTGGACTTGGACATGACAACAGAAACTTACATTAACTCCAAGAACACTCCTTCCAATCATGATCTTTACATGCATAATCTCCTTCCCTTTTTCCACAACCAGGAGGAGGGCTTCCAACTTTACTTGTAAATGGCACAGTTGTGCCCAGGAAACCTGTCTCCCTCTCCTTTACAAAAAAGGAGCATTCTCAACCATGGTGAATCTTTCCTGCACCTCATTATTTACCGAATGTGTGACCCATCTTCTAGATACTTGTTTGCATCAAATGGGGGGAATCTGTGTATGACGGACTTACAGGTGGCAAAGGAAGGCACAGTGGGTCTTCGCATGGGCCATGGCCCAATGAACACAGGGCGCAGCCTGGCAAAGAGCCCGAGGAATGAGAAGTCACTCTACTTGCCAAGGGCAAGGAAGCAGGGTTGGTAGAAAGGGCTCCCAGGAGGAAACTGAACTTGGAAATGAGGCTGCTCAACATTGAAGAGAATGCCGAGGGAGGAGCTGCGGGAGGTGATGAGGCAGAAAGGCCAGACACAGATCTTCACCTCCAAACTCACTGAAACACTGTGCAGAGAAGGAGAGCGCCCCATGCACCAGCCCGGCCCTGCCTGCCTCGCTCTGCCTCCCCGCGCCCTGCAGCGGGGTGGGGGGCGCCAGGCGTCAGGCCTTACCTTGGCTGCAGTCCTTGCCACGGAAGCCGGTCCGCGAGCAGTCGCACACGGCCTGGTCGTCCACCACGGAGCACACGCCTCCGTTGAGGCACACCCCGCCCTCGCCCTCCTCGCCCGCCTCGCACGGGCTCCCGCCGCCGCTGTTGGGCGGCTCGTCCTCCAGCTTCACCTCGCCGCTGTCCACGGGCAGGGCCTGCGAGGCGTTGACCCTCACGTCCCGAATCCACCCCTTAAAGGGCTCTCGCTCCCTCACCGAGGCCAGCGTGAGCTTCAGGGCCGCGGCGCGCAGTTCAGGGGGCAGCCCTCCCACGAAGAGGCCGCTGAACACGGTCATGTCCCGCCGCTTGGACTTCACCTCCACCCACTTGGCCTCCACGTGGTCGATGAGGAGCGTGGTGTTGCGGAACTGCCGGCGGATGCGCACGTGGTGCCAGGCGCCGTCGTTGACCGGCGTGTCTGCCAGGAGCATGGCCGGCTCGGCGCAGAAGATGGAGAAGCTGAGCTGCAGGCGGCCGCCGCGCGTCAGGATGAGCTCCAGGAAGTCACAGAAGCCCTCGTCGTCGAAGTAGAGCACGAGGCCGCGCGCGCTGCGCGTCTTCAGCTGGAAGCTCATTTCGCTCTCGCAGCAGGCGTTCCACTTGGGGAAGCGCGTCCACTGGCCCTCGGCGCCCGGGAACTCCAGGCCGCTGCCCAGCTCCGCCCAGCAGCCCAGCAGCAGCAGCGACAGGCACAGGACAAAGCAGCCCCCGCGCTGCAGAAGCGCCGTCCCCATGCTCGGAGCTGGGGTGCGGCGGGGGGGTGCCGGGGCCGACAGGGTCACAATGGTCCTGGGCACCGTGATGTAGAAATAAGGGTCCGAGATGACGCGCGGTCAGGAGGTGAGCAGGAGCAGGAGCAACGTGCCCTCCTTTATCTAGCTCTTTTTTTCTTCCTCTTCTTCCAGCAACCCTTCCCTCTCTCCCTATAGTCTCCTCCCCACTGGAAAGTGTAGACTCCAGTGGTACTGGGCAGCCCCGGTCCTTCCAGACCAAAGCGGGGAAACACTTTGGAGGCAGCGTTCCGGAAAAGGCGTCCACGAAGGTCAGGGTCAATCACGCATCCATCTGAGTCCGATGAACTAGTTCGAGGGCACGGATGGTGTCGCTAGATGTTTCACTCTTCAGATATCATCTGCCAGGTACCATCACTGGTCCCAGGCAAAAAGGAAAGCACTTAGAGTCAGGTAAGAAGGACACACGTCTCAGGGAAGGACAAGGAGCCTGCAAGGAACCCGAATCCCTGGATGCTTGTGACTGCCAAGTGTGTCTCCTCCAGATGTAGTGTCCCAACCCGGAAGAGAGAAAGGCGCTCCTGGCCTCTTTAGGGCATCACTTGTCAACCCCAGAGTAGCTTCAAAGGCCTGTGTCTTCTGTCATCTCATGGGCTTCCAGCACCACTGTAGTCAAAGTAGAATCCTTGTGTATGGCCTCACAAGCTGGATTTTACGTTTCTTTTTTTCTCCCCAGCAAGGGGGTTCAAACCCAGAAGCTGTGAAGCAGCCAGCTGTTAAATGCAGGAATCGCGACAGCTCCTGTTCCTTTCTCTCCACCTCGGCAAGGCCACGCCAACACCGCCAGCATATCAATAGCTTGTGCCTTGGTGATGCATGTTAGTTTTATTTTGTCTTTTAACAAGTACCCCAAAATCTGCAGAGAATTAAAATAAACATTAAGTTTCTTTGTCATTAAAGGTGTCATATAAATCATTATTCTGCTCAGAAACCAAGTAGTACATAACCAGGGCTGTCAGTAAGCTAGAATTAATAACCTTATTGGAAGGAGCTTATTTGTCTTGACCTACAGGTAAGACCTAATATCTCCTGATAGTTAATATCTCACTCTTAACAATCATCCATTACATCTTTGTAATTTAGTATAACTGTTACTAGATAAACCTCTCAGGTGTTCACAGAGATTTGGTGGTAGTGATCTTTTACTTCTGCTGAGAAAGTTTAATTTATTTCAATATATAAAGAGAGGAAAAATGACCCTTTTAAAGATTTCTGCTCATATTGTGCACTGGTTACATGGGCAATAAAAATGCAACCTATTCAAATTTCAGTTAATAGCTGATTTTCTAACAGGCAAAGCAGATCAAACTGTCCACTGGAAGCTGAAGGCTTGGATTTGTATATCATTCCTACTACTTTATTTTTCCCAGTAAGAGAAGGAATACTGATTGTTTCTTGAGAGTCTTTAAAAAATTCAAACAAGTATTTTCCTTCTTTTTATTAAAAGAATAATCTATTACATGAGAAAACATCTAAGAGGGGCCACATATCTATTTTTGTCAGCATCTATGTCTCAGTTAACTCCTATACAGAAGAAAAAGGTATTTCATATTTTGCCTAACAGCGTAGTGATCTTAACTCTTCTTCAAGTCCTTATCGTGCTGTCAGCTCTTAGAATTTGTGTGGTCAGAGCAGCAGTTGGCATGTATGTTACCTTAGCTGCCATGGATCCAGGATGCTAGAATTTAAAATAATATATTTGAACCACTCACTGTACTATGAAATCACCTGTCTTCATTCAACTGTAATCTGACAGGTTCTTGAAATGGTACAGAAATCATAAAGAGTGAATTGTTTTCAAGTCATTTTTTGACCAAAAAATATTACTCTCACATTTTTACCAAAAGAAATCACAACTGTCATCTGTTCCTGCCAAGCAAACACATGTATTTCCCTCCTCCCAACACATACTCCCCTCCCCCCACACATAGTTACTGCCTGGACACAGAAGCTCACTATCCAATTAACACTTCTTTTTTTTCCCCCTACAAGCTGAAACTAGCAGTAATTTATGGCACCGCATTGTGCTGCTGCTCTGCTGTGGAGGGAGCTGAAAGCATTTCTCTTCAGTACAGAGCAATCCCTACAGGTGTCAGCTGAGAGCCACCAAGCTAGGGGATCCCACTTCAAGTTCCTCCCTAGATGAAATTGATGACTGGTTCTCTCTCTTTGAACACACACACACACACACACACACACACACACACACACACACACACACACACACACACCCTGCCCACGAGTAAAAGGAAAAAACCTCAGTTGCTTATTTATTATGGCTGATACATTCCACACCATCAGCAATTACCAACCGTATCTTGTCCACTCCTGTGCCAAGCCCAAATAAAGGTGCTCTTAAAAATCATTCCAAGATAGCATATTATTCAATATAGGAATCTGCCAAATTTTCAGTCATTTGCAAAATAAACCTGGAATTTCAAGATCAAGAATAGAGTTTTGAGACCATCCACAGGCTCAATTGTTAGAAAATCATTTTTTTATGTGTGACTCGGTTGAAGCTGATTCTCTTATTAAATCATATTATAGAGATCCCAAAACCTTTATTCACCCCTCTTCTGCCTTCCTCCACTAAGGCATACCAGTATTTTAAGCAATGATGGAAAAGGGGGAAATATACATATATATTCTTAACCACAGGGGAGGTCAACTGACTTTCCCAGTTCTTAGAGGATCTCATTGTGTGAAAGAGTATCTGTATTTATATGGAGAAACAGGGTTCCCTCTAGGTGCCAGAAAAACCTGGCGAGTTCACAAATTAGAGGATGAAATAAAAGGATCTGAAAAACAATCTTACTGCAGCCAAAGGAAGAAGCGCTCTAATTCAAAAGCACACTAACAGCCTCATTAATCTTTTCTTTCATTTCTAGAATCAAATTCATTCCCAAGCCACTGGAAGGATCGATACAGTACGCTCATCAGATGCAGTTGCATTTATTTGAATATGTTTGTGGTATCACACACATATATACACATGCAGAGATACCTTTCCATAAGCCTTCCATAGACCATTATACAGAACCTGAAAAATTGGGGAGAATTTTTAGAAGTGCCTATCTTTTCCCCCAGGCTTTTGCAAAGTCCATCAATACCAATGCACACCCAAAATTCTCCCTGGCTTTCCCGCCCAGTCTCTAAGCTCCATCTCTTAATACCAATGCAGTTTCTTGGAGCCTACTACACACATTAAAGAGAGACACAGCATGCAGCTGATGAGGAAGAGAAAGGAAGACGTAGACACAGATCTATTTAATTGCTTTGGTTTCTAACTTGCCCGTTTTCTTTTATTAATAAATCACTGCACCGAGCCTTAAAGTTCCTACCCCAGTCCCAACATCTCATCTTCTTTCCATCTATTTAAAAAGCTGCATGCAAAACAACCGGGATCCATACTCCTCCACCTCCCACCACCCACCCCTCCCTGTGCATTTGTGGTGATCCTGGCTCAGTTACAACGGGAAAAGATAGCCTTCTCCAGTTTGCCTCGCCCCATCCCCTCCCCCTCAACCCAAATTGAGCTCCTCTTACCTACCTGGTTATTCCCCTTAGCTCGAGCCAGAGGCTGAAGCATGCATCGGTCAAAGAGAATTTCCTGAGGGCTGTGGATAAAGGCGACCGCCGCTGCCTTTTCAGAGGCGTTAGGCTCGAGCGTCTATCTCCAGGAGTGTGGGAAGGAAGAACAGGCAACGAAAGAGAGCAGAAGGAGGAGGAGGAGAGGAACAGCTTCGGGAAGGAGGCGGCGGCGGCGGAGCCCGGGAAGGCTGGGTTACGTGACGCCGGGTGCTGTCCTTCTGAAAGAGAAGGGCGGAGCTGAGCGCGCCGCAGTACCATGGAGAGCGGCGGGCGGGCCTCAGGCTGGGATACTGGTGGGGTCGGCCCACGGGCGCAGCCCCTCCAGCTCCAGGTCAGGATGCTGCAGAGCGAGGTGCTTCTACCTTTGCTTCCTCCCCTTGCAGGGAGCCCGATCCTAGGGGCGGAGACCTGCTGCAAGCGCTTCTAACTTGTCACCACCCACCCTGAGAGAGAGAGAAAGACCAGAGAAACACCAGAGAACCAAGTAGCCTACTGAGCATGCCCGGGCCCACGGAATGCTGTGTGGAGATTTCACTTCTCCGGGGTTTAGTCGTGATTGGACAAGGGTACCTGAGAAGGTGCCAAGGAAAGGTTGGGCAGCCAAACGAAGGGGACAAGGAGTCAGTGATTCAGATGAGCTCTGGCCTTACTTGGGTACTTCGGTCTCCTGCTTGGAACCCTTGCAAAGCTGCAGCTGTTCAAGGAGTGCAGGGACAAACAAGAGTCACACAGTCGCAGACATTCTCCCAGATCCAACGTTCCTGCCCCACCCCTCACTTGGCCCTGGCCTGAGTGATCATATCAAACCTTCATGCTCTACCTAGGCTGTGCCAAAAACACATGAGAGGGACCCACTAGGACTAGGCTAATGCATCATCTAACTTGGAGGCCAGACTCAAGTCTGACAACGTGCATTTTGTGTCAGCCTCTCGTCGCCCACCCTTATCTTCCCATGCTCTGCTTTAGCCACCAGCATCCTGAGTGGAACCAAGTTTTGTGCCTGTGTAATTCTTCCCTCTGTCTCCTCCTTTCTTCTCTAACCAGTAAAACCTGGAGGAAGTGAAACTCTATGCCATACTCAAACTGTATCACTGGTTATTCCCAGTAAGCGTTGCTGGGTTTGGTGACAAAGGAGCTAACTCTAAGGGAGCTTACAAAATAGGTGGTAGAGGAGTCCAAAGTGGGTGGCTTTAAATTACAGTTTAAGTCTTATGGGCATTTAAATTCCTAACCCTATTCTATCCCTACCCTGTGTTAGTTTGAAAACAGAAAGAGCAGATATATTTATTTCAACATCACAAACCTAATAGCCTCAGACTCAGATGCTAAAAGGTAAGACTGTTTTGTTTTGTTTTTACCTCTAGGCTCTTTAAAACAAGATTGTAAGAACTAGACAAACTGAGGACTAAAATAACATACATTCCAAATGCAATATGCATTTATTTCCTTCAAAAAAAGAAAAACAGAACTCATTCCTATGATAAGCCTATTTATATTTTCCCTACTTTTATAAGAGTTTAAATAATGTGGAGGCATGAACCACAAGTTTTATTATTTTTATTGCATTCAGAAAGGCAGTGTGGTTAACTGATTAAATGTGTGGGAACTAGAATCAGTTTGTCTGGGATTGAATCCCATCTCTGCCATTTATTAGCTGTGACCTTGGGTAAGATACTTAACCTGAAGGTGCTCAGTCATCTAATCTGTGAAATGGAGATATTAATAACTCCCAGGGATGCCAGATGGCTTAGAAGGTTAAAGGCTTCCTTTGCAGCCCTGGGGTCTGAGGATCAAATCTCAGCCACGGCCTGCGCGGACACATACGCTGAACTGGGGTGTAGTCCCCAGTTTGGAAAACTGATGCTGTCCAACTATAGAGACTGCTCTGGGCCCTCCCGCTTCTCTCTGCCTCTTTCTCTCTCTGTCTCTCTCTGTCGACACAGATAAATCTTTATTTAAAAAAAATAATAAATTTTCATTTAAAGATTTATTTTATTCTTTTTGACAGAGACAGAGAGAAACAGAGACAGAAAGAGGCAGAGAGAAGAGAGAGGGCCCAGAGCAGTCTCCATAGTTGTATGTCATCAGTTTTCAACATGGTTTCGCTCCCTGGCTGAACCAGGGGGCAAGAACTGAACTGGGGGCTTCCAGGGGTGGGAAGCACACCCCAGTTTAGCATATGGGTTCACATGGACCAGGGCTGGGATTTGATCTTCAGTCCCTAGGGCTTCAAAGCAAGCATTGAACTTGCTGAGCCATCCTGGCTTCCCGATAAATCTTTATTTAAAAAAATAATAATAATAACTCCCACTTTATCTGCATGTTGCTGTGAAGATTAAATAAACATAATATATTAACAATTGGGTTGAGTACATACTACCTGTTTTTACTAGTTCCAAGCCCAGACAGTTCTGTCTGACCCAGTAGAATTCACTTCTCTGAAATCCAGATTTCTTTTTCTCTCTCCTCTCTCTCTCTCTCTCTCTCTCTCTCTCTCTCTCTCTCTCTCTCTCTCTCTCTCTCTCTCTCTCTCTCTCTTAATTGTTTTGTTTTGTTTTGGACACAGAGACAGACAGACAGACAGAAGGGGGAGAGCCCAGAGCAGTCTCCATAGTTGACAGCATAAGTTTTCCATATAGCTTCACTGCACAGGTGGGCGCGGGGCTGCGCAAGGCTTCTGGGCCAGAGCCTCCCGCATGGGCCCCGGCAAGAACTGAACTGGGTCCACATGGGCCGGGGCCAGGATTTGATCCTTGGTCCCCAGGGCTGCAAAGTGAGCGCTTAACCCGCTGAGCCATCCCAGCTTCCCCCAGATTTCTTGACTATAAAATAGGGATACTAGTGATTGCCAAATAATTCCACAATATTTTTTGGAGAATGTAATGAAATAACTGTTAGCATGACTTAAAAAACATAAATGAAATTTTAAATAACATAAACCTAAGTCTCAGAAAAATACCTAATGTAAAGAACTTGAACCAAAAACTAGTCTATTAATTCAGTAGCTTTTTCTGTTTGTTTGTTTTGTTTTGTTTTGTTTTCCTGCCAGTGACCAATAGGTTGTAGAGCAAATAGCACATAAGATATGCCCACATGTGTCCAGTATCGAGGTAAAGCTTATTGCAAAAGTAAGAGGAATGGATAGCTTATTTTTAAGCCTTGAATCCACCATATTTTGCTGTGTATAATAAGCACTTTTGTGCCTAAATTTGTGAGGAAAAAATAAGGTTTCATCTTATACATGGGTGGTACTAATGCTGTATATAAATATTTTAATTCTTTATGCTCATAAGTTAACCTCGTAACTCTAGAAATCAATAACGACGTCTGTATGCAAAATAATACCCTGGAATATGATAACAGACTTGGCTCAGGCCCCAACATGTTCAGGGTCACACCACACTTCAGCCTCCTGTACTTCTGCCCCTGTTAGGTCTCAGCTTCCAACCAGCCCTGGCCTGCATTTCAGCCTCTGTTCCCAGGCTCCCAGCTCTCTCCCTCTTCTGCTGGACTCCATGTCCATGATCCAGGGCCTGTCTGTCCCTTTCCCTTTGGTCCTTTTCCCTTCTCTTCTGCTTGCCTCCCTTTCTCTGACCTTGTGTTTTGTAATTATTTATGTAACATTTCTTGTGCCATAGTATGTTAAAAAATAAATGCTAAAATTGCTTTACAATACAAAAGACAAGTACCTAAATACAAACAAATAAAAAATTAAAATTAAAAAATTAAAATGAGACTTTTCCCTGAAAGTTTGGGCCAAAAATGTATGTGTGCATTGTACACAGCAAAATACAATAAATGGGTTCCATGATGCACTTAAAATGCTGTATGTACTTTTATCAGTGAATCTCATGGTGTTGGTGGATTTCCAGAGATTCTCTTAGAGAATCTCTTAAGACTACATAGATTCCTAAATAAATAAATAAATAAAAATTAATAGCTCTAGTGCACATGACCTGAACAAATATCTAGATTATTTAATTTTATCTTTGTGAATTTTTTTAAGACAACATTTTATTGTTTTTGAGAGAAGGTGAAAGAAAAAGAGAATGGGGAATGACACACAGCAGTCTCCATAGTTGTACATCATTAGTTGTGACATGGTTTCATTCCACACAGGTAGATGGGGGGCTGAGCAAGGCAGGAACTGAACAGGAGTCCTCTGCATGGGAGATGAGAATCTTTTCTATTGAGCCATCTCAGACGGTTACCAGTTGTGCCACAGTTCAGCATATGGGGTTTACATGGGCCTGGGCCCCGACTTAAATCCAGACCTCACGATTTTAAAGCAAGCACTCAACTGCTGAGCTATCCAGCATCCCATATCTTTGTGAATTTTAATATTATCTAGGTTTACACATTGTTTTCACTAGGTCATGGTTTTCCTTGGGCTGTCTTGTGTGGTTTTCAGATTCAAAGATATGTTAACATTCTCATTTTTCATGCCTAAATTTTAAAACAAATCCTCTGTGCCCACTGCTTAAACACACATACTCAAACACAGACACTGTCTAAATGGAGAGACTAGATCATGTGTGTGTTGTAGAAATCCCTTTAGCAGTTATCAGATTTAAAGTAAATACTGTATCTAATCTAATGAACATGAACAACAAGATCTTGTTTTTCCCTAGTAAATATGCAGAGAAAAAACTATCAATATGTGCTTAGAATGTAAAATGAATATATCAAAACATAATTTAGTGACAAATGTTCTTTATTTTAAGGTATGACTTCCTTCCTATGCTGTTTCCACATAAATTGCTTTGACTCTTAGAGCGCTACTTTCTTCATGCTTTAATGGGGATAATGGCACCTCACTTTATAAGATTTGGTGAGGAGAATGCCAATTTCTAATGTTGGCTGCCTACTCCATGCCAAACAGTGATCCAAGTACTTTACTGATATTAATTTATCTGTCACAGTAACCCTATGAGGTAAATTCTAGGATTTCACTCATTCAACCAAAGAGAAAGGGGAAACAGAAATTTAACAAAGACAGTCAAGGTCACATTCTGAAATATAAGTGCAAGGAAGGCTACAACTCAAGACTGTGATCTCAACCACCTTGTTACACAGCCTCTAGTCAAATGATCAAATGCACCTAGCACACTGCTAGACACAATGCAGATGTTAATAAAGGTTAATTTCTTTTTTCTTCCTAAGAGTTTCCAGGAAACTAAAAAGTCAACTCTGGAATGTTGTACTGTTATTCTTTAGCGAGGAACACTATATGAAGTATCTTAATGAAATAGGTGTGGTGTTTTAATGTTACCGTTTTTATTTGTTTGTTTGTTTGTTTGCTTGCGGGTAGCATGTAAAATGATTTCGGTGATCTAAATTTCAGATAATTTAACATTTATCACAACAACCTAGTAATTTTCTAGAAAGCGGGAAACTAGGATGAATTCTTCTTGAATCATTCTACTGAATCTACCAATTTTAAGCTACAGTAATGTGTGAAGGATTTTAACTCCTACCCTTTGCTACCACTCAGACAAATGAGATAATTATGAAATCAAGGTGGTTGTTTATGATTATGTTTAATTGGAAGAATGTCTGACAACCAAAATATGGAAACATAAATAATATCTATGCCATAAAATGGTAAACATTTTGCAACAATAAAAATAGAAATGCATGATTCCCATAAACAAATATATTTCCATAAGGCATTAAATATTAATGAGCATTCTAACATGGAAATTCACTCTACACTAAAAAATAAATGAAATTATGTGGTAAGATTATTTTGATGGATAAATGAATACAGAGAGAGTCTGGGTTTATTGCTGCAATCATAGCTTGTGCTTTAACATTAGAAAATCAGTGTAAGCACCTACTTTCTCAATTAGCATTAAGTCAAACTGGAGGCTTTAAAATATCCATGAATTTCAAGATAGATATCAAATTCGGAGTTTTAACTTTACTAATGTAAATGATTTAAGAATAGTGATAATAATGAGAGGAAATATGAGTTGATATGCATTAGATACCTTTCCACTAAAGATGGTAAATGAAAGAGTGATAAGATTTATCACTCTGTGGGTGTTTTCTATTTTGCTGTGATTCAAGTAATCAAAATGAAGTCAGTTTTTCTACTGTAATAATGGTATTACATGGGAAAGATTAGATTACATAAGATTATCAACTAAATTTTAGATTAATAGTGAATTTCTCTAACCAATTATAGTATTATTTTTGCATAATTGGAATGCTATTTACTTAATGAGTTATTTATTTTAATAATAAACATAACTCATCTGGGTTTTGATTCAATGTCTTTAACTGGTTTTCATTATATGAACAAATATGAGTTTTCTATTCACAAAGGTTGAGGAATTTTTACTGAGCATGCTGTTATACAAACTGCATTTTCAATACAACTGAAGAAATGTTTTAATGCAAGGAGACGCTAGCAGGTCTAGACCTTTGGACTCAGCTATAGACTGAAATAACCACACTGGAATTTACATAGAGAAAAACCCACATATCTTTCATGAACTTAAAAGTTACTTCCAGGAGAGATAAGCAAACTCAGTATGTTAAATACTTTTGTACTCCTTGAAAAAAACTGGTGTGTTTTTTTTCCCAGTATAGTAAAACTAAGCTTCTTTCACAAGATTCTATACTTTTTCAGTATTCAGGATATAGAATATGAGATTTTAAAATGGCTACACATCATTAGAGTAATGCTAATTATTAAGGAATCAAGCTACAGTAGAGAAAGCACATGCATAGGAACTTGAGAGGTAGTTGAACTCTGAAAGATGCACCTGCTAGGCAGGTTTCAACATGGGAGCCCTGTGATGTGTTATGGGCAGTGCTTTTGTGTCTCTGGCAGCACTAACACCCAGGGATGTTTTGCTGTGCCTTCTCCCACCCCTCCTTTCCCCATAATAAAGAAAAATCTTTCTGAAGAAGATCAGCAGCTATTGAACTAAGCCCCTGCCTATGGGTTCATTCTCTCACTCAGTGATTAGTTGCACACTTGATCCTGTCTTCCTTATCCTCTGTAAAAACTTATTTCTCTTTGTGTATCTCTCCCTCAACCCTCACCTACAGTCAATTCCTTCCATGCTCAACTGCCATACTCCAGGAAAGGAGTTTTGTCATTCATTAGAAACGGTTTTATACTTAACAGTTGTCTAATTTAACCAGTCCTGTTAAATGTCCCTTTCTGTGGCTTCTGAAGAAAGAGCAAGAGGGTTGTGCTGAAGTTATAGATACCACTGAGATGCAGAGTCTTATTTTAGCTTTGCTTCCTTTCAGCCTATTTCTACCCCTAGAAACCTGTGAATCAATTTTCTGTGGTAGCATATTGAAATACGAGGTCAGGCTGATAAATTTTGCCTCCTGTGTAATATTCTTTGTTACATTAGACATATCTGGATATAACTGGTTCTGTGTAGTCTCATATATCTTTCCTCCATCATTCTTGACCTTGCACACATAGATGCTTACATTTTTCACCCAGTGCACATCAAATTAGAATCTTCAGATGTTTGTTTCAAACTGTGCTATTATTGAATTATTATTATATTTTAAATTTTTATTTTATCATTTGAGAGAGGTGAGAAAAAGACAGAAAGAGAGAGAGACAGAGAAAAGAGGGGAAGGCCCAGGGCAGTCTCCACAGTTGTACATCATTAGTCGTGATGTGGTTTCATTCCACACAGGTGGATGTGACTCTACAAAGGGTGGGAACTGAACCAGGGGCTTCCCGCCCTCTTTTTCTTCCTCTCTCCCAACTTCTATCAAACAAGAAAACAAAATCTTTAAAAAAAAAGCTCTTTGCTCTTGCTGACAAAAAGAATAGTAATAAAAGGAGATGAACTAAACCCTAAATTATATCTGTTTACTTGATCTAGACATCTCATGGAATGGGAGAGCAGATAGAAATGACTAAGAAAGTGTGACATATGACATACATGACTGAGGTAAACTGAACTGATGAAACAATAATAGGTTGACTCTGTGGCCAACTGAAAATTGCATATTTCTCTGAAAAGAGCATCCAATCCTCACCTCTAGCAGCTCGTGATCGTGGGAGACCAGTGTTGCCAGATCACATGATTTGTCTTGAGCAGCCGGAAATCTGGGGTTTTATGTATAATCTTCTGGTTTTTAAAATCTTAACTCATTGAAAAATAGTCACCCCCACAACAACAACAACACTGCACAGTACAAAACAAATTTCAATGCCAGTTTGTCATCTTTACATTTGTGTTCATTCGTACATGTGCCAACTCATACTAATGTATTATTTTCTTTAACATGTCAAAAAAATTGTTTACATGTTATAAATCCAACAAAGAGTATAGAGTATGTAAGTAGATACAATTAGGATTAAAAGTTTACCTTTGGAATCATGAGGATGGTTTTTTAAGTAGCTTGCTATATTAAAAAAAAAATTGAATTCTAAGTTACATATGTCTTCTAGTTATAGCTTCATGATTAGCTGTAATTGACACTGTAAGCAAATCTCTTAGCTTCTCCTAGCTTAATGCCTGCTTGATATATATTATAGGTTGAATTGTATTCCCCCCTCAAAGATATGTTGAAGTTCTCACGCTCTTATATGGAAACGGTCTTTGGGAATGTGATCAAGTTAAGATGAGGTCATACTGGATTAGGGTGGGCCTAAATCCAATGACTAGTGTCCTTTTAAGAGAGATTTGAAGACAGAGAAAACATGAAGAAGATAGCTATGTAAAGACAAGGAAAACAGTGTGATGCAGCTATAATGTATGAAAAACCAAAAATGCTGGAAACTGCCAGAAACTCTGAGAGAAACATGGAACTCTTTTTTGAGTCTCTAGAAAGGACCAACCCTTCTGATATTTTTATTTCATACTTCTAGTCTCCCAAATTGTGAGAAAATAAATGTATGTTGTTTTTAACCAGCTAGTTTGTGATTTGTTATGACAGCCCTAAGCAATTAATACAGTATATATGATAGTGAGGCTGGAAAAATATTGGTATGGAAGAAATTCATATATGAGGCACTTTGCTTGATTGCACATATCTTTAATCCATAAAACGACCTTGGGTAGACATTCATTCAATCATTCTCTCTCTCTCCCTCTCTCTCTCTGTTGCTTTCTCACTTTTTCATTATTCTCCCTCTCTCCCTCCCTCTCCCTCCCTCGGTAAAATAAGGCTTAGAGATGCTAATTAACTTCTCCCCAAACTCAAGGATTGCTTCCTGATGGAGTGAGGACCAGATGTTTAAGACTAAAGCATGTTGTGCTTCTTTTGGTCTTCTGGTTCCCTTGGAGTGGAACCCTCAGCTCTCTTGTCATTTCTACTTATGGCAGATGGTGTTGGAGGCTCACATGGCACACACTTTATTCAGAAAATTTAAAACACCTAGGCCATGTTTCTAGTGCCATTTTCTATCAACATATTGGTAAATATCTCCAGTGCTAATTGTATTCATCTACGCCTACTGTTTTTCTTTTTTTATTTTTTTTTATTTTATTTTTTGGAGGCTTATTCTGTCAGAAGGGTGGACATGTCTGCAATCTGAAGGGCAGGTGGGAGGTCTGGAAATTCAGGGGAGAGTTGATGCTGTACTCTTGAGTCCTAATTCGCAGGGCAACAGGATAGAAACTCAGAACTCAGGCAGGATTTCCAAGTTGCATTCTTCGTTTTCTTTTGTTTGTTTGTTTTTATTTTGTTTTAATTTCTTAGTTTCAAGTATGCAAAACAACATAGTGATTAGAAATCTGTATACACCACAAAGTGATAACCCCAATAAGTTCTAGTACCCATCTGACAGTGGGCATAGTTATTACAATACTAGTGACTATATTCCCCATACTGTACTTTACATCCTGTGACTACTTTGAAACCACTGATTTCTACTTCTTAACTTCCACCCCTTCTCACCCAGCCCTCCAGTGTTGGAATCATAAGGATAAAGAAGCTCTATTTCCATTGGGGTGCTGAAAGCATATGACATCATCCTGTGGTTATCCGTGGCCATCTTATATTCATAGAGGGAAAGCCCACCTGAGAATGACATCAGCACCGAGGGGAGTAAACAGAGCCAAGAAGTCAGAAGGGATGATTGCTGTGGGCCTCATCGAGCACCCAGTGAGGAAACTCCCCTATGGAAGCCCCGTGGACTTCCTATAGTATTGCCTTGTCTAAAACTGGGTCACAAGTTCTTGCCCCAACCAATCACGAGCAGGTTTGGGCAGAGTGATTGCCAAAACCAGCTTGGACCAACCATGATTCCCTCAAATTGAGCATGTCCAGGAAGAAGGCCACGTGTGTGCTGTGTGAGCCACCAACACCATCTGCCATAAAGGAGAAATGAACAGGGAGCTGAGGGATCCAAGCCAAGGGAGCAGAAGACCAAGAGGAGCAGAGCCATTCCGAAGAAGGGTGAATAATGCATCACTTGCTACACACTCCTCACACTGCAGGATGCAAAGCAAGAGTACCCGACACAACTTCCTGAAGTATCAAGACTTAATGCCAGATTTGGAATAACCAGGTACTTCATTGAGAACCCTCCCCTTCCCACAGAGGAGAGCAGGGGAAATAACCCAGGGAAAACAGTTCAGTCTCAGGTTTCTCCCAGATGGGGGCTTAGTCACCACTCTTGTCCTTTGAAGGGTACAGAACATCCTCCACCATCACCAGGATTTTGGATATGATGTTTCTGAAGACTACAGTGAGGCCAGGTAGCCTCCTGAAGTAAAGGCATTGTAGCAAATGCCTTGGTAGTTGGCACACCTCCATCCTCGTATGCTGGACAAAGTCCTCTCACAGGGGCTCCTGCACACATGCTCTGTCCTCTTGCAGTACTGCCACCTGAACCTTGTGCCCAGCCTTTGTTCTATCTTCCCCACCATGTGCCTGGGCTCCCTCCACCTTAGCCTCCACAAGTTGAGAATTTAAAATGTAGGGAGCCCTGCTTCACCTTCTTGGTGTTAACCTATAGCCCTGCCTTGGCCAGCCACTATCTAAAGAGGCAGGATTCTCTTACGTTTGCCACGCCCCTTCATGTACAAACAAAGGCAGAGCTTTTTGAGCCAGGCCAAGCACCTCCAAGCCACGCCCCTTCGGCCCTGGCTGGTTCCCTCTGGGTTTCTGCTGTTGCTATTGCTGTTTCTGTTGCTGAGGCCAGACTGGGCATTGCCAGTGTCATACTTGGGAGCTGGGCATTGCCAGTGCCATACTTGGGTGGTGTTCCTGGACTCTGGGCTAGGTGGGGGAGTGGCAATCCTTGTCTCCAACTCTGGGATGGGTGGAGGAATGGCGGTCTGGAACTCTGCATCTGGGTTGGCTAGGGGAGTGGCGATTCTTGAGTCTGAGTCCTGGATGGGTCTGAATTCTGAGATTAGGATAGGTGGGGGAGTGACAGTTCTGATCTCTGACTCTTAGATAGGTGGTAGAGTGGTGGGTCTTGACTCTGATGAGTCCTGGATGTTTAGGGAGAAGCATTCTTCCACTTCGGCCCAGGTCTGGAAATGGCGGTCCTCAACTTGGGGCTGGGGCTGGGAGTGGGAGTCCTCAACTTGGGGCTATGTTGGGGAGTGACCTTTATCCACTTTTGGCTGGGTCAGGGACTGGCCTTCCAGAGCTTCCGGCTGGGTCCAGGAATTGGGGTGCTGGACTTCAGACTGGGTCTGGGAGTGGCAGTCATGAGCTTGGGGCTGGGGCTGGGGGTGGTGGACCTGGATGGGGGGCTGGCAGCAGGACCCATAGCCTCCTGGGCCATCTGTCCTGGTTCCTGGTCCTGGCTCGCTGCTCTGTCTGCTGTAGCCTGGAGCACTCTGGCTGAGCTTCCTGAGCTGCGAAGGGTTCAGAGTCAGGGGAATGGAAAGGTCTCACGTGGACGGTGAGGTATCACGCTTCTGGCTGGTTTCTCTTTAATAGGACGTAAGTTGCCATGATGTAATTATAGGTGTTTTTATTCAAGGTTTCCTTAGTCAGGTCCAAATTGAATCCCATCTCCACCATCTCCTGTATCACCCAGTGGTCCATGTCCTCCAGCAGTGGCTCCCTGTACGGCCTCAGATCCTCTTCCTTGCCCATGTTGAGCCATGCATCTGGCATGAAGTCTTCTAAGCTCTTTCTTTTCTTGGGGTCAAGTGTGATTAATTTAGTGATGAAGTGCTGGAGTGAGGAGGTGAAATGAAAGGGCATGGCAGAAGCCCCTTTAGGGATCAGTTTCTTGAGCCTCGTGAGGTCCTCTTCCTCAAAAGAGACGTGCCCACTGAGTATCCTGTAGAGCAGTGGTGTCAAACTGGTGGCCCAGGTAATTTTTTGTGGCCCACGATGCTCTGAAATAAAATGAAAATAGAAAAAATTGTTATGAACAAAATAGCCTTCATTTTATTTCAGAGCATTGTGGGCCACAAAAATTACCTCGGGGGCTGCATGCGGCCTGCGGGCCACCAGGTTGACACCCCTGCTGTAGAGTATCACCACCAGACTCCAGATGTCCATTGGGGGACTGTTGTACTGTTGGGCGAGGAACACTTCTGGGGCCACATAAAACAGGGTCCTACAGACAGTACTTAATTTTCTTTTGTTGAAAGGAGTACTCAGGCCAAATTTCATTTGCTACTTTCACCTTCAGGACTGCCTCTAGCAAAACTTTATTGAGCTTCAGGTCCCTGTGGACAATGTCCCTTACATGACAATGGTGGACTACGAACACCAGCTGTCAGAAGACCCCACGGGCCGCCCTCTCTGACAACGCGCCCTGGGCCTCTAGGTAATCTGTCACGTCGCCCACATTCACATGCTCCATTATGACATAGAAGACTACTTGGTGACAATCACTTCAGTTGCACTATGTTAGGGTGATGCAAAACTGCCATGCTATCGGCTTCCTGAACTCGACATGTGGGACGGCTGGAGAAGCCCTGCTGATTAGGAATGGCTTTCACAACTACCGCTGTGCCAGTCAGAATGTGCCAGCCCAACCTCACCTTGCCAAAATTGCCCTGGCCAATGGTGTCCAGGAGTTTGTAATGGCCAACACAGTTGGCAGGTGTAGCTGCCAAGTCATTCGACATGGTGACTGACTACACTCACTGCCAACACTGAGAGTGCTAACTGAAAACAAACAATAACAGAGGTAAATAATAAGATAATAATAATAATAAAACAACAACAATAAAGGTAAATAAGATAAATAATTATAAAACAATAACAACTATGCTAACTATGCTAATAATAAATAAGTAATAAAATAATAACAATAAAATTACTAATTATGCTAATAACACATAATAAAGTAATAAATGATAATGAAACAATTACTAAATCAAATAAACATATAAATTTAACAAAAATGGGGGGGGGG